>JBAMCR010000044.1:0-79227 GCA_037075045.1 Mulgravea parasiatica
TATACGCGCGCCTTCGACACAGAGATGATAGTTTGCCATAAACTAGGGAATATCGCTAAAAGTTGCCACTTTTTCATTACTTTTATGTATGTGATGGCAACAATAAAAAAAAGCGGAAAAAAAGCCAAATACATTTTTAAAAAATCCATAATACCCGCTTCCCGCAATTTCCAAATTTTTCCCGCAGCGGACCTTCAAAAAAAGCCAAATTTGACGGGAAAAAAGCGGAATTGGCAGCCTTGCAGGCAAGTCATAAAAACAAAAAATACCCTATATTTTTATGTCTCAACATATTAAACTTGTTTATGTTTTTCATTCCATAATTTTCATTTTAATATAATAAACATATTCTTTAAATTATTTTTCACTTAAGCTGTAAATCTAATTAAATACACATTTAAGAAAAAAAATCAAAGAAAAATAATAGGGTTAACATTAAATAAAATTTCATTTTGTATAAAACACTACAACTATTATTTTAAAAAAATTTTGTTTAATTTTATAGAATTTCAAAAAAAATTTTGTTTGTAAAAAAAATTATTTTTCGTCTTGGTGTGAAATGGTAATTGTTTAATTATCAAATTCTTTGCTTGATCAGAAAATAATTAATTCCAAAAAACCCCTTTTTTAAAACACCTCGGAAGTTATTTATTAAATTAAGATGTAAAAATATTTTAAAATTGTATACATTAAATAAAATCGTTTATTAAAAAACATAATCATCAAGAAACAGGGTACTTGTGTACAAGGCCGGAGCCAAGGAGGGATCAAGGGGCTTTGATTCCCCCAAAATTCTCAAAAATCCGTCCATTGTTTAAATAACTTTGTTTTTCTGCTGCACAAACAAACAAAATCCCCCACCCCACCTAACGAAATTTTTTCTAGCTACAGCCCTGTTTGTGGTACATACTTACATATATGCGAACATTAAATTTGCTTTCCAACCAGCCACATAAAAATAAACTTGGCGGGGCAAACGCACAAACACTAAGAATTTATAAAACAATAGATACAATCTGTCACACAAGTGCTTTCGTCTGAAGAAAATTGCACGAATCTTGGCACCCTAATTTTAAAAAAATCATCCTAATTAAAAAAATATTTGTCTTATATACATACATGTATTTAATTTAAATAAAAAAAAATCAAAAACTATTGAAAAATTCAGTTATAAAGAAACTAACAGGAATGCGCTTTATCGAAAATATGTATGCATGTATGTATGTATGTACATGCATATGTATGCACGCGTGCACCTCCTTGTGAGAGCGAGCAAACGATATTTCTGCTATGACATTAGGATGAGCTTCGTTTATTTTTTATTTTTACCTCTGCTTTTTGTCTGAAATGTCCAGTTCACAGATGTAGTAGTTGAAAATGGCGGGTCACTATCGATAGTTAAGTGCTCAAGTAAATTATCGATGAATGAATTCATCGATAGTTGTTTTATTTCCGTAGAAAAGTCAGCTGGTTGGTTTACATAAATACTACTGTGAAAACTATATCAACAACTATATAAACAATTCATATTTTTGTTGTTAGTAGATTCGACTTAGAAGTACTACAATAGCGTTAAAAATAAAAATTAAAGCTTAACATCGGTAAATTCAGCACTGAAATAAATTAATCGGGCTTTTGATGCATATTGACATCATCAAAATATTATAAAGCAATTTTGCGCAAACTCTGGCAACGTTCATTGTGACGCACACAAACACATTCGCAATCTAAACTAAAAACAAGCAACTACAACTAATTTAATTTCCGAAATTGAGTTCGCAAATTTAAAGATGAATTAACTATCACAAACTGAAAGTGATTGTTAAAGTGATTGAGAGCCATTTATGCTCACCAAAGACTCACCTCAAATATAGGGAGTGCTCCAGCCACGTTGTTTTGTGCTTAAGTAGTAGTTGCATACATATTTTTATTTTTTTTTTTCGTATCCCATTATCGAGTCTGTCGCCTCGTTAAGATGTCTCAGTCTCAATGTGAACGGGGCTCCGGCCCCGTGCCGAACCGTTGGCTTTACTGTCCACGCAAAAGTGATAAAATTATAGCAGAACGGTTCCTTGCCTTCAAGACACCGTTAAATCAATCGTTTCAAGATAAGATGCCCATCGAGTGCACATTTCGTCCAGAAATGATTTTTGATTATTGTAAAACGCTTAAGGTAATATTTGTAGAGATGTTTAATATTTTATAAGAATCTTGTAAATTTTTCTTTAGTTAAAACTGGGTCTCTGGATTGATTTGACAAATACAAAACGTTTTTACGATCGCAGAACCGTAGAAGAACGTGGTGTACAGTATATTAAATTGCAGTGCCGTGGTCATGGCGAGACGCCGTCACCGGAGCAGACACATAGTTTTATTGAATTGGTTGATAACTTTATCAATGAACGACCATTCGATGTGATTGCTGTACACTGTACGCACGGCTACAATCGTACAGGCTTCCTTATTGTATCCTATATGGTCGAACGTTTGGACTGCTCTGTTGAGGCAGCAATGGCCGTATTTGCAAATGCCCGACCACCAGGTATCTATAAGCAAGACTATATCGATGAGCTATTTCGTCGTTACGAAGAGGAGAATGCTCCTCCAGCGCCACAGCTGCCAGATTGGTGCCTAGAATATGATGATAGCCGTGGAAACAACAATTCCGCCAATGACAATAACAAACGTCGATACGATGATAATTTCTCGTCGACATCACAGTTTGCGGCGGCTGCGGCTAGAGATGCAAATGAAGGAGAACAGGATGAGCGAGAAGACTTAGATTCTAATTTGAATGGGGAAGATGCCGCCGCACCAGGTGAAACATCGCAAAAGAAAAAGCGTAGGCGTGAGATTATCATTAAAAACGCCGTATTTATGGCTGGTGTACCCGGTGTACACCAAGTTACCGATCATGCTCGTCTCACAGAACTTCAGGCTAAGGTACAGAACTGGTGCGGTTGGTCAAAGTCCGGTTTTCCGGGCTCTCAACCCGTATCTATGGACATGCACAACATCAAGAGACTTGGCGAAATACCATACAGAGTATCGTGGAAGGCAGATGGCACACGTTACATGATGCTAATTGATGGACGTGATGAAATATATTTCTTCGATCGAAACCACTCGTGTTTTCAAGTAGAAAATTTAACATTTGTGCAAGCAAAGAATATACACCAACATCTCGATGGCACATTGTTGGACGGTGTAAGTAAACAACAAACAAATGACACATATTTTTCTATTTTATAAACATTCACTCATATGTCCTTTTTTTTATGCATTTTCAGGAAATGGTACTGGATAGAATTGGAGAGACTGTAACACCACGTTATCTCGTCTATGATATTGTGCGTCTGGCTGGGCGTGATGTCCGCGGGGAACATTTTTATCCAAATCGTCTGGATTACATTAAAAATGATGTCATGGGTATTTTTAACATGTTCAAACATGTGTGCAACCTAACATGAACAAAGAATCTGCCGTTTGTTTTCATTATCAGGCCAGATTTTATGATCATTTTGTAAATAGCTTTGCTATTTCCAATAGCTTTGCGGATTTTAACATCACTTTATGTTAATTTTATTTAATGGATGTCTAACATTAATGTAAACAATTTTTTTTTTGTTTTTTTTTTTGTAATTGTCACAGGTTCACGTATCCTGGCTATGAAGCATGGAATCATTAATCGCGCTCTGGAGCCATTCGGCGTGCGTAACAAAGATTTTTGGGAAATACGCACTTCAGCTGGTCTACTTGGCGAGAAATTCTCACGTTCATTAGCCCATGAACCCGATGGACTCATTTTTCAACCATCACGGCAGCCATACACAGCCGGCGTCTGTGTTGACGTATTTAAGTGGAAGCCACATGAGCTAAACTCTGTAGATTTTCGTCTTAAGATTATTACGGAGCGTGGAGAGGGGTGAGTCGATAATAAATAATGCAAACTCTTTAATATTAAAAAAACTAACACTTTTCTAATTAATTTTAATACTTAAACCCTTCATTATGCCAAGTTATGCCATTTTGATTATCAATTGATTTTCAACCAATTTAACTCATAAAAAAGTAGAAAAAATTAAAATAATAAATCAATAAGCATTAATTCGAATTGAACCATCTTTTGTTACTAATACATATAATATAATAATTATTTTATTAAATTTCGACTCGCACATTTTTGTGGTATAAGTATATAATGTGAAATTAACTGAATCTATTTTTGCCAGATTGTTGACGAAAAAAGTTGGTTTTCTTTATGTGGGTGGTCATGACGCACCCTTCGGTCGTTTGCAAAAGCTAACCAAGGATATTCGAGAGTTGGATAACAAAATCGTTGAATGCACAATGAACCCATACGGAAATTGGGAGTTTATGCGCGAGCGCACAGACAAGAAATTACCCAACAGCTTTAATACGGCTGTCTGTAAGTTGAAATACATATGTATATCAAAATAATAAAAAAAATATTAATATTTATGCAACTATCTATTGCAGCCGTCGTGGAAAGTATCAAGCATCCAATCACAAAAGAATATCTTCTCAATTTTATAGCTAATTACGGCCTTCGCGATGATCCTATAATGATGCCACCGCCAGCAGGCAACGAACGACGCTAGCAAATATCTCTTTTTAAATGAAGAAAAGAAGGAAACAAAAAAAGAAGAAAAGAAAAAAAGAAGAAAAAAACAAGAAAAGAAGAAAAGAAAACACACACACACACACTGCAGACATTATATGCATTCATTAGGAAATCAATAAACCATATTTAAAAGGAACAATGCTTTTTTATGCCCCCATTTCGTTGAAAATAGTTTAAAAGATATTTTTGTAAAATTATAAAAAGCATCAATTTATCTGTCAAATTAAGTTAACCGCAATAAGCCAAGTTAATGCTCACACACACACACATGTATGTTTTAGTGGGCATAAATATAATAATGATGATGTACGTTAACAATGTACATACATGTGTATGTATGTTTATATGTACGCACCAACATTAGGAACATGAAAAAGTTGTGTTTTTGCCATTTAACTATTTTTCTAACTATGTTTTATCTGCGGTTTCTCCAAGTCATTATTTAAAAATTCAATCGGATAATTTTCAACAAAACGCCATAGAAAATTAGTTAAATATAGATAATTAGAAATTAAAATACTTTTGTTTGTTGATTGAATTTTGAATTGATTGTCTTACTTCAAATAACTAATCGCAAATAATTAAACAATATGCACATGTGTTATGCAGTAAATCCTCTAATGTATTTATTTATTTATTTTATAAACAATTGGCATAAGCTGTAGCATATTCCGTGTAATATTTTGAATTGGGTGGGAGTTATTTTTTTTTTATCGGAGTATATGTTCCATACTATCATCGTTTTATTGTCCCTAGCAAATCCACCCAGGCAACAGATGTAATGGCAAAGAAAAGTCGAAATGTCCTGTAACTGTTTTAATTTATTTTAATCAGTTTTAATTTCCATATTGATTTCAACCGTTGCGACTTTTTTTTGCTTACAGTCTGTTCGACTCAATCAATCAATCAATCGGTAACTATCTTTAAGGCTGATCCAAAAACTTATATTCATCCATTTGGTATGATTATAAATTGTCGAATTTGCAACATTTTTATAACTAATTACAAATATTTAATATAAATAATAAGGAATATAGTACATTTATTCGAAGGATAATCCCAATATCCAAAATAGGCCGATTCTTACCTTTGTTGCTGGTTTTTGACAGCATTGAAGCTTGATGGGATTTTAAGTTAAATTTGTATTTATTTAATTCGAATTAAAACAAATGAAATTATTATTTATCTCGAAACGAATATAAATATTAAAGTTTTGCTTTTAAATTGCAATTAAATTGTAAAAAAATTAACACTTCAGTTTCATAATTATTATAACATAATAAAAGTGTAAAAGTAAATCTCTTTGTGTGCGTGTGTATAAGGACATGGTCTGTACTATAAGCTGAAAATATCATGATTTTTAATATATAGTAAGTATATATGTTTTCATATTCCACGTCAATGAAAGTCTACTAAATATTAAAAATATTTCGATTCTCCAATTAGAATACATTCGGGAACAAAGCGAAATATATATTAAGGATCAACACAATCTTTTTGAAAATGAAAATGATGAAATGATGAAACCAACGCCATGGTGATATATAGTATATAAAAAGAAATAAAAAATGTATATATAAATAAAATTATTCGTTTTATTTCTTAAAAGACATGACATTTTTATGATACATAAATTTTAACCACTTGTAATCATCTATTCAATAGGTATCAACGCGGTTTGCAATTATCAAATGAATGAAATATCCTGTGAATATTCCAAATTAAAAAATGTTTTCAACACGTCATCCATTGACTGGAAGGAAGCACGAGTATCTCTTTTTGGTTTCCGTGACGCCATCTTATAACTTATTTGGTTTGTCCATTAACACTTATTTTTAATATAATATAATTAGATTAATTAATGAAATTTGTACATTACAAAAACGAATGCAGTAAATATGTACATGCACATATTACAAACAAAAATAAAATTAATAAACAATAAGTTCAAATCATCCAATATTAATCAATTTTCTCAGCCATATGTATATGTGAATAAAGCTTAGTCTAAAACAAAAAAAAAAAAAAAAGGAATTCACTATCACGGGGGAATTTCCAAAATCGTAGTACAAAAAAATTAAAATTTAATGAATATTTAAGACTGTGCTTATATACATTCTTCAATTTGAGTTTTACGTTAAATAACTAAATTATTGTAGTTTTCAAAATATTTATTGATAATAGCATCTACATAGGCGAGCTAATATCAAACTTAGTTTAAGACATAATCTATAACAAGTTTAATTAATTATCATAAACGGATTGCTGCATATAACAACACATTAATAATAATTATAATAGCTACATGGTGGTTTTGTCGAAAACATTTCATATACATTTAATATACGTTCTTTGTTTCTGTTTTTTGTTTGTTAAATTATCTGACTTCATAGATGCGGCTGTTTTTGATTTCCACATCGAATACATGCGCCCAATCCATAATTGTATTGAACTGTTGAAGAAACCCATAAACAATTAGTTATTGCAAATTAAAATATATATATGTATACAAATTATACATACATCACGATCCGTGATGTTATCACAAAAACTCAAATCCAGCAATTTGAGATTGTTGCAGTGCGCCAGAATGCTACAAAATAGTTAAATATTTATTTTATTTAACATAATCGTTAATCGTGCCTGGATATAATTAAAAACTTACTCATAAACACGGTCGCAGGTTATATTAATTATACCCATCAAATCAAGCTGCTCAATATTTTTCCCCAGTGTAGCAATGTACATGAGATCACGCTCAGTTATGCCCCGCACAGCGGACAGGAAGAGCTTCTTCAATTTGGGGCAATTGGAGAGAAGTTGAAACAGGCTATCGCCAAGTGTGGCCTCTCGCAAACTGCAATTAAAAGTGAATTAATTTTTTTTTTATTTAAATAACAACTAACAACCCGTTCAGCCAAAGTGTTGGCCAATATGCATATTGTAACGCAACGTACCACCAACCCAAATCCAATTCCTCTAGTTGACGACATTGGGCCAAGGATTCAAGGCCGCGCGCGGTGAGAAAGTGTGCTTTCCACATGTCTAGTGATATAAGTTGAGTATTGTATTTGGCCAGATGAAGTGCTACATTATCCATATTCACGGAAACACCGCAAAATGCTGTGGGTAAAAAATGTGCATTTAATCATTTTTATTTGTTGTTTTATATTAACTATCCAGATTCGAGACTTACCGAGATTAAGATGTTTTAGCTTACGATTACTCTCGAGCATGCTGAGCAGCAGCTCCGATTCAAAGGCAGTTTGAAAGAGATCGAGACGCTCCAAATTCTTAAGATTAGCTAGGCATGAGAAGTTTAACAGCGGCGGGTCGATGGCACAATTGCGTAGACTTAGCTCTAAATAAGTACAATAATTGATTAATCAATTGCAATTGAATGATGGAAAAACAAACAAATATACCTGTCAGATTATCACATACTATTCCTATAGTTTCAATGCAGCTGGCATTGAGAAACTTGCAGGAGTTAAGACGCAAATGGGTTAGATTATCACCCCGTTGAGTCAGGAATCTGTAGAATGAAATTTGGGACAACAGTCTATCATTATAGTATTACGTTATTTAGTACTTAATATCGACTAACTTTTTAAATTCAGTTGGTGAAACCTCACCAAACACGCCACACCAGGATAAATCTAGTTTGCGCAGCATTGTCGCACGACGGGCCAGTGTACACAACAGCTCCGAGTTAACCACCTGCCAGAAGGCCTTCAAATTTAACTCGCAATATAGTAGTGGTTGCGTGGAAATCTCGTAGAAGAATTGCGATACGTGGCCAACGCGAAAGAGAGACTTCAGATCCAGGTAACTGAATATTTTTAACAGGATTTCAAACTACAAGAGACATAATATTATTATAAATGAAATCTAGTTAGCGTATTAATAATTGTATAAATTGTCTAACCGGCATATCCGTTATACACATGCTGCTCTGCGATTTTGGCCCAGGGACTGCCTCGCAGTTGTCTGTCAGATACTTGTTAAAATCGTTGTTAAAAAACTGCTTCATCTTGTCCTCACAATTTACCGGATAATCCGGCTTGAACTGAATATTACGTAGCCTGCACGAGATTACTCCATCACCCTTACGATTATTTACCCAATCGTGTAAGTCATGCAGTGCGACAGTCTGTCCGCACAACATAATGGCATCGATCTCGGTATAATAATGTAGTTCACTGTGATTAAATTCAATGCGCAAGGTTCTAGGTAAAAATATTAATAAAAATTAAAAATCATTAAAATAAATGTATTTTATTATGTGTCCTGTGATGGTTGCTTACTTGGTCATAATGTTTGTCTTTTTTAAAGGCGGAGCAAAACGCCGAGCATAATAAGGATTCTTTTTTAAAAGGTGATCCAGTTCTAAGGTATTTGCTTCCCATAGACATGTCCATTCTTTGGTGATGGTGTAAGCCCAAATACGTATAACGCTGCCCGGGTTGAATGTCTCAAAAATAGCCACTTCAGAAGGCACCACAAACCTCTCAAAATATACAACTGCGTCAAGTGCAGCGAAGAATTTGATTAAAACTATTGCAAGTTCAATCATCCACTTCACTTACCAATAAAATCCTGTGCGACCAGCGATGGGAGATTCTGTGCCTGAATCTCACGCGTAGCTGATGGCGCTGACTGCCACCACTTACCATAGGTGCGCTGGAAAGAAGTGATATTAATTAAGCCAAAAATCGGATAAACTCAAAAAAAAAAAAAAAGAAATTTAAAAAAATAATAATAATTTTTTCCAATGAATAAATGCATAACTTACCATGGTAAAGGTCTCCGGATAGTCACCATAAGCTGGAAATTTAGTTGGACGACCAATTACGTTGGCCGCAGTGTACGATATGCTGTAGTCTATCCCATATTGGGAACTGAAGTCAATGACGCCCAACACATACTGCCCTACGTAGTACTTCAATTCAGCAATCCCTTTGTCGCAATCGTCCCTATCCTTACTACCTTCCACATTGCGTTCCATTATCATATTAGTAAAGTCAACAACTGCATCCGGATCAGTGTCACTGGAGCTAATGCCTTCGCAAGTGCGCTGGGACATACCCCTTAATAGTTAACTCCCTCTAAATATTTTGATTAAAAGTAACAGTAATAGCGGCTGCAAATTCCTAGAATTGACATAACCGCAAAAAGCAGCTAAACCTAGGAACTCAGTTTGTCGATGTTTTTGCTGCTACCAATAGATATTGGTGTTGTTATTGGGACAAGGAAAATTTATATATACATATAAATGCGGCTGATGATAATGCAGATTACCAAATAATTGCGATAATTGATGTTTTGCTCTTTAATTTATGCCGCTATCCCTTAATTGAATTGAAGAATTTCTGCGTTGTTAACTATAGCACTATTTTTGTACGTCTCGTTAGCATTAAGGTACATAAGGTACACAAATCAAGTGAACAGACTAACTAAATTGTTGAACTAATCCAATTAGTAACTAAAGCGTCATTCCCTTTGTTTCTAGTGATGTGATGGCGAAATTGTGGTAATCGTTACGATGTAGTTGCGTTGCAGTAGTTTAATTTATTTCTACGTGCGGCAGCAACAAATTACCGATACCTATAATTTTTAATAAAAGTTTTTCATAGTGATAATTGCTAAACAGTTGTAAAACATGACAACTTACCTCAAGCCAAATTATCAAACAAATGAAAACACTGACATTGTTGCATTCGTATATAAATATCGGTATTGATAACTAAATATTAAAATGTATCGACAAGTAGAGCCAACTTTAAAAAAAAAACAGAGATGTTGCATGCAGCAAAATTAAATATGAGCTGACTATAGATAAAATCATACAAATATTATTGTACAAACAAATATTTCTTTTTTATTGTATTTGCAGCAGTTATGGCACATCTGCAGTGTACGTACAGCTAGAATCCGTCTCATCACTAATCATCGAAACACTACGGAAGTATTCCTTGCTATTTCAAATGTTTTGATCAGGCCGTGTATATATATTCAAAGAAAGGGATAAATTGACATATTCGATTCAACATAAATTTTGTAATACATTAATATATATATTAAAATTTTACAAAATGTTTTACATAAATATAAAAGAGTATTTTTACAAAAAAATAATTTTTTATTTTTATTCAAATAACCAACAATACAATTTTTTCGTATATAATCGCACTATCAAATATCGGCATGATGTTGTTGTGCTACTGCTAAAATATCGATAGTTTAATATAACGATGAAATGTGAAAAGTCCTTGTGCGTTGCCATGGTCAATGCACGTTTCGATTATGCATGACGATAGAAATTTAACTTTACATCAATGTTATGGGTATCTTTAAGCAAATATTCTTTATTAAAGTTAAATTTCACCATTGTGCACCAACAGTGTCTTGATGCTATTGAAACTCGACTTAAAACAGGTTACTCTGGTCTGACGACAAATAGCTTGACACGCGATTGCCCCATCATACAGCGTTAAATGTCATTTTCATGCTGTGCTGCCAACAAGTGTTTGTAGATTCTCATAAAGTAACAGTATCATAATGAAGAATCAAAAGCGTCTAGATTATAGGAATAAGCTGATCTTGGCGCCAATGGTGCGTGTCGGGACATTGCCAATGCGCTTACTCGCACTCGAAATGGGAGCTGACATTGTTTACACCGAAGAATTAATCGACCTGAAGTTGATAAAAAGCATCCGACGACCAAATCGTAAGTTAGCTTTGGGAATTATAACTGCGCTACAGTCTTTTAATTAACCTTGATCTTGCTGCTCGAACACCGCTTTAGCCGTCTTGGGAACCATTGATTTTGTAGACCCTTCGGATGGGACAATTGTCTTTCGCACGTGTGCATTGGAGACGTCACAGGTGGTTCTGCAATTGGGCACTAGCGATGCCGCACGAGCCTTAGCTGTTGGCAAGTTGGTGCAGTATGATATCGCTGGTTTGGATATAAATATGGGCTGCCCTAAAGAATTTTCTATTAAGGGTGGTATGGGTGCGGCATTATTGGCGGATCCGCCAAAAGCGGCTCATATACTCAGCACCCTGTGCTCACAATTAGATATACCAGTTACCTGCAAGATACGTATATTGCCCGATCCAGTGGAGACGGTTAGTCTAGTTAAACAATTGGCAGCAACAGGCATTGCTGCAATTGGTATTCATGCACGCACTCGAGATGAACGACCGCAGCATCAACCACATCCGGATGTTATACGCAGTGTGGCCAGTGCCGTAGATATACCGGTTATAGCAAATGGTGGATCGCGGGATATGCATACATATGAGGATCTGCATAAGTTCCAGGCATTGTGTGGCGCCGATAGCGTAATGGTAGCCCGTGCCGCCCAACTAAATGTCTCCATATTTCGCAAGCAAGGACTGCTACCAATGGATGAAATAATACAAAAGTATCTGCGCCTTAGCATTGACTACGACAATGCTCCGCACAACACCAAGTACTGTGTGCAGAGCATTCTCAAAGAGTTGCAGCAGACGCCACGTGGCAAACGGTTTTTACAATGCCAAACGCTATTGCAGATCAGCGAGATTTGGCAATTGGGTGACTACTGCCGGAGTAGACAGCAGGAGTTCAACGATCGGGGCAATAACGGGCGTGCCAATGTAGTTCCACCAGAGAGCTTGAAAAAGCGACAAAAACTCGATATATCAGATGATTCAAGTGCGGATAAATCAATGGAGGATTTCGATGATTGTATAAGCCGGAACATGCCATTTCTGCGGTCGACTTTTACAAATGGTAAGTATCCTAAACGAGATTTGTGGCAATTCTAAATCTCCATTATTGCAGATACACAGTTGCCAAAGACGGTCCTTTATGTGCATGCGGGTCGCTTAGACAAGCAACCGCCGCTTTATGAAACGAAGCGTTGTGACAAGCTCTTTAGAGCTATCTGCAGCTTTGATGGCAAGCGCTACAGCAGCAGCTTCTGGGAAAAGAATAAGAAACAGGCGGAACAAGGCGCCGCATTAGTTGCTTTGCTTCAGCTTGGCCAGCTGGAAGAGAAATCGTTACGTGATAATGGTAGCCTTATCAATTGAAATCGAATTGATTGATTTTTGGTCTCAATTAACTATATAATATATGTATGTATGTATATTATTATTATTAAACAAGAAAAAATTAAAATAAAGATGTAAGTATATTGCCACTTTTGATGGCAATAACTCGTACCTTCTACCTCCTACTTACATGTATGTGTGTATGTATGTATATGCATAAACTAATTGAATATTATTCTCTCTGAAGAGAGAGAGAGATAAGTCTCAGGCTAAGATACCCATCTAACTTGGATAATATTAGATTATTTGGGATTATCAGGCATTAAAACTTCTAACACCTATTATAGTTAAAGCAAGCCAAAGAAAAGTTAATAATACATGTAAATTATTATAAACAAATAGGTAAAAGTAAATGGGACAACAATCACGCCCACCAACAAATAGATTATGGGAAAAAAAAACTACAAAAGTCTACGATTTCTTAAAAATGGAAAACAAATTATCAGGAGTCACTAGAATAAGACAATGATTCTCCATCAGAGAGAGAGAGAGAAAGAGAAAGAGAGAAGAGAGAGAGGGAGAAAGAGAAGAGTTCTACATACAAAATCCATATTCGAGTCAATATTGGATGCACAAGCGGAGGAGCTGACAGAGATGCGATGATGTAGAGATCAAATTCTGTAGACCAACGCTTGACAAATCCAAGAAAATTATTGGGGTAAGCCAAAATCTTAGACTCTTGTCCAGATCCTTTAGAATCTTCTATATTCTCTTTTTCGGTATCTTCAATGTTGATGTGCAAAGTTGAAATTGTTTAAAATATTTGAACTTTTTAATTTTAACAATTAAAATATTGATAATTCAAAGTTTGAAATAAAGTCGAGGTGAAGGTGTAGCATATTCAGAATATTACTTGAATGGGATTTAAAAAAAAAACTTAATTATAGAATTTCCTAAAATCCTGTAAAAAATTCCTGATTTAACACACAGGGTATTCTATGATCGAGTTTGGACTAATGGAATGTTTTTTTCTTAAAGTTGTTAAAACTTGATGGCATTGTTTTTAGGTTTTTATGTTTTTGTTATTTTTGTTTTTTTTTTAAATAACTTTTTTCCGTCCTATTGAAATACGCACCGGATGCGATAATATTTCTTTAATATTGGGTTATTCAATGGGTAACAGATTTAACGATTTAAATTCTGATACCGTTATCAAAAGTTATCAATTTATTTATTGAATAACGCAAAGAGCTTTACTCATCTATGTATATAGCCCAGCAATAGCCAAAGGTCGTTGCGTTTTTTCTTTTGTTTTTGTTTTTGTTATTGTTATTGTTATTCTTGTTTTTTGTTTTTTTTTTTTGGGTTTTTCAATAATTTAATTAAGTGCTTTCAGCTATAAATCGTCATGGTTTATCAGTACGGTAGCGTTAAGGCATAACTAACTGCTTTTGACATTATTTACAGGCAGAGGCAGAGGCAGGAGTAGGGGCAGGGGCAAAAAAAAAAAACAAAAAAAAAATCCAGTGCACGAAATCCAAGCCAAATCCGCGTTAGCGTCCATCTAACGCTTCGAACGTTTGCCAAAGAAATACAAATAGCAATGATAATGATAAGAAATTGATTATGGCCAATACGTTAGGCTGGTTGGCTGCTTGGCTTATCGCAATTAGCCAGGGTCTATGTGCATAGGCGTGCATGTGTGTGTGTGTGTGTGTGTGTGTGTGTGTGGAATATTATATTTTTAAATTTCATGGGCGACGTCGACGATCATACCGATCACACCTCTTTAAGTGGCGATTTAAGCCTATAAAAGCAATTGCTGCAATTGGCTTTACACTTAGTAGCACACTTTATTCGCACGCGGCTTCCGAATATAAGTTATTATTATTAATAATTGTTATTGTTATTGTTGGCTGAAAACGGTAGTAGCAGTCCAAGGATTATGGTGCAGTTCCATAAGCAAGCACTGCTAATGGCAGCGTCGCTCCTGCTGCTGGCCACATCGATCGCAACACACTCGAATAATGCCGATTATCTGTTAACGGGTCACTCGAGGCTAATGAAGAATAGCGTGGCCCATCAGTTCTATGCCCTTGCCGCTGATTACGTGGCCACGGCCAATGACACTGGCAATCAGTTGGCACTTAGAGATGCCAGAGATGATGGCAATGCTAGTCCCTACAACTCGGTCCTCTGCGACAGGGATGTTGCCCGCCTACGCGATGCCATCGACAACATGGAGGAGTGGGCCCTTGAATGTAAGTTGTCTTTGGGGGTTTTCCCTGTTTTCTTTTTTTTTTTTCAAGTGCAACAAATCATAACCAAATCCATGTACACACACACACATACACACACTGATATGTACATACACACACACACAAACACAGATATGTACATACATGTGTCAAAAAGAGATTTATGATCCTGAAGGTCGAACTGAAATACATGGATGAGATTGAGTTTTTCCCTCTACTGAATACATTATCTGATCATTTTTTTTAAATTTTTTTTATTTGTTATGGAAATCTAAGTTAAGTTTCTTTTGAATTTTCCATTAGGGTCAAAAAAAAAAGAAAAGAAAAGGAAAAGTTTTTATTTTAAATTTCCCCCTATTCTATCGTATAATTTCCTGTAGAGATGAGATATTTCAACATACAAAGAATATACATTTAATTTATTTATATTACGGTATTAATATCTGAATGATTGAAGTGTATATACACAGATACATGCATACATGCATGCAAAATAATTGTTATTTTATTTATTGAAAGAGTAGACGCAACTAAAGATTAAATATTATTATATTTTTGGCAAACTTTGCAGATCTTAACCAAATACAAAGTACATATCATATTGTATATATATACATACATATGTGTGTGTATGTATGTATGTTGAAATCGATGGCACTTTTGTTAAATAGTGTTGACTTTTGTTTCGCTGAAGTGTTGTGTTGTTATAGCCCATTCACAATTAACCGTTAGCTTTGCAATCGTAAATCAAATTTAATTTTATAGCCCACTATTGCGATTGTAAATAATATTTTTGTGATAAGATTTATTTGTGTTAATCAAATTGAATGCGCAGGATTTTAATGCGAATGTGTGAGGAGTTCAATTCGCATGCAGAATATACAAATACATATACATATATATATTTGAGATTGAGCATTGATTTACCCCATATTGGTATTTATATTATTGTATTATTATCTTTTAAACTAATCCAATTTGGATCCAAAGTTCAATAACTAAATTGAGTGGGTGAACTGATCAAATGATTACGCAATCATAATAATATGATATAGGCACATATAATGATATAATATGCATTATATAAAACAATACAATATTTTATTATATACATATGTATATGGTATGGTATGGTATGGTATGGTATGTATATGAGAAGCGCTAAGCTTATCATCTTTAAGCAAGTGCCGTGGGCCGTGCCCCGTGCAGGTGGCCCACAAAGAGCGCTCCTATCGCTGGCCGATAATCACAATGAACACCTCTCGTATTTCTCCTATACACATACATACATACGTACATACATACATACATACATGCCTATATACATCTATAGAAAATATATATAATACGCCTTTTATTTTTTGACGGTTTTATTCGTTTTAACATACTTTGTTTGCACGGTGGAAAGGTTATGGAATTTTTCATGCCTACATACACATGTATTGTATGTGAATATGTTCATCCTACTTTTATTTATAAATATTTATACCATCAAATTTCTAAATTTGTGAAATGCAAACGTTATTCCAATATACATATACCATATACCATATACCATATACAGATACATAAGTATATTTGTTCAAGTCTTTATTTTCCGTCCAGTTGGTACAATAAATTCATCACTCGAAAATTCATCTCAATTAATTTTTGATTTTGAAAATGATCAGATCAAAATTATTCTTCCTAAGCCACGCCCCTATTTGCCAATCTTGCGACTCTGTATAATATTATTATTAATTTATTATATTTTTTATAGTTTATTGAAGAGATTCAAATTAAATCAAATCACGTCCACAATTTTCATTTATTTTTTAAATGCATTTTTACAGAAAAGTAAAACATAAAAAAATAATAATAAAATAATACAAAAAAAAAAACCGCTTTAATTTTTATATCCTGTACTTTTGATAATTACAGTTCCCGATTCATGGGGCCGATTACCTGTGGGCTTCTTCTGGGGTCATCTCATCAGCATGGGTCAGTACGAGGAATGCGTCGCGGCGACCGCCACCTACGGGAATGAGCTAAATGGACAGTATTGCCTCGCATCGGTGAATATAACCAACTTTTACAAGGACGTTAAGCAACGCAATCATGAACATGCGCGCATTAGCTACAAGCAGAAGGATCCTGAGATTTTTGAACTGGGTGTATGTGTGCCCAGTACATGCGAACCCCAACAAGTCGATGCTCTTCTCAAACATGCCCTCATCCACTTCTACGGGGAAGATTACTTCGACTTCAGCGAAACTATGATCATAGAAAAACGCTGTAAATACGATGCACCCATTGTGTTCAGGGGCGTGGATATATTTGCCATGTAAGTAATAAATAATAAATAATAAAAAGAAAAAACCTAAAGAAAACTTTCACTTAATAATACTACATTTGCAAAATAATCTACATACACACAGATAGATAATTATACACATACATATAACTGTACATTTTATTTATATTTATATAAAATCCATCATAAATAAATAATCAAAAAAAAAAGATTAAATTATTTTTTTTAAAGTTTTGTTATATTTTAAAAAAATAATTTAAAAAAACATTTTTATTTTTTATAAAATCCATCATAAATAAATAATCAAAAAAAAAAAATTTTTTTTTAAAAGATTTGTTATATTTTAAAATAATAATTATTTAAAAAAACAAAACATTTTTATTTTATTTGCAAACAGCGTGTTCTTCTCGTTGATTGTTGCCTTCATGATCGCCAGCAGTGTATATGATTATGTGCAGACCCAGCATGGAGGTAACTTGAACACAACATACACATACATACAATTTTACATACATATAATTTACATAATTAATTTTTTTTTTTTTTTTGTTTTTTGTTTTCTTTAGCACAAAAGAGACCGCTTTTCATCGCCTTCTCAGTATTGAACAACGCACCAAAGATCTTCACCGTGAAGAAGCCAACGAATAATCCAAATGTGATCCATTGTCTTAACGGTTTACGCTGCTTCAGCATGATGTGGGTGGTCTTTGGCCATGGCTACATGACCTTTTATGACCTGCCACACATAAATCGCAACAAGTATTATACATGGCTGCAGACCCCCTATTCTATGCTCGTACAGAATGGCTCCCTCTGCGTGGACACGTTCTTCTTCATGTCCGGATTATTGATGTGCTGGGGCGCTTTCCGAGAAATGGAGCGCACCAAGGGAAAGCTCAACATCCCGATGATGTACTTCCATCGCTATATACGTCTAACACCGGTTCTTGCCGTTGTCATACTCTACATAATGTCCTTATATCGTTATACTGGCGCTGGACCCATGTGGTTCAAATTGGGCACCCAGGATCAGCGTTGCGCCGACACGTGGTGGGCCAGTCTCCTCTATGTGCAGAACTATGCCTTCCCCTACAGCATTGTATGTAATCCGTGTTTTATTATTGTAACATACTCTATGCCCAATTTATGATCAATCATTTTATCTATTCCAGTGCGTATCTCAATCCTGGTACTTGGCTGTCGACACTCAACTCTATTTCATCTCCCCGCTGTTCCTTATACCCTTGTATAAGTATGGCAAGAAGGCGCTTATACCCATTTCAATCTTTGGCGTCCTCTGCCTAATCTGTACTGTTTTCACCTTCCTGCATAATGATTTCACACTGTTCCGTGTCGAGGATAATAATGTTGATCTCCGCCAGCGTTTGACTTATTATCCCACTCATACGCGTATACCCACCTGGTTGATTGGCGTCATCTTTGGCTATTTCCTCTTTACACGCAATCGCGGTCGTCAGATCCCATTGGCCAAGCCATGGGTGGTCCTTGGCTGGACGGTCGCCTTTGGTACCATGCTTGCCGATCTTTGGGGTCCGTACTGGAGAATCTTACCCGATACCCCCGATTCTCCAATCATTGAAGGCGCTCTCTTTGAGCCACTTAGCCGTAGCTCCTGGGCGCTAGCCATTGGCTGGATTGTATGGGCATGTTATAATGGACATGGTGGCTTAATTAACGACTTCCTTTCTTGGGGCTTCTTCACCGGATTCAGCCGCTTGACCTACTGCATGTATGTGATACACAGAATCGTTCAACTGGTCAACGCTGCAAGACTTCAAACCGACACCCACTTTTCCGACTACGATGCGGTAAGAAAGACAATTTCGTATATATACAATATATATATTAATGTTGAGATTAATTTTAGATCCTGCGCTGGTGGCATGATTTCGGCATCACGCTGACTCTCTCCATATTCGCAACACTTGCCTTTGAGGCGCCAATTCTTGGCATTGAGCAAGCGATCTTTGGCAAGCCCGCGGCCAAGAAGCCCGCACCCGCTGAACAAGTCAAGGCCGCGCCCGCCGCAGAGCCACTTGCCGAGACACCTTCCCCACCAGCTGCAGTTGAGCAAATAACGGAACTCGAGCCAGCAATCACCAAAGCCGCAGATCTATCAAAAGCGTAAACTCTGTATATGCTTATAAATCCAGATTTTTACAACGATCGAAGAAAATATTAAGTCGTCTTTTGTGTTTGTTTTTTTTTTTTTTTTGTTTTTGTTGCTATAGTTAAATATATATTTATTACATTTTAAACGAAAACTGCTTTAGTTTTTTAGTTGGTCAACAAACTGCAAGCCACCAATTAAATGTATAAAAGAAAGCCTCTACCTTGTACTTCATTTATTTTCCTCCATCTGCTGATCATCCTCAGTTCTATCGATTCGTCAATCGTCGAACTCCTGGAAGAATAAACAAAATACAATATTAAAAAAAAAAACACGCAATATAATTGAATTGTATTTGTTGTACAGGAACTTACCAACATGATCTACATACATACATATGTATGTGCATCCATAATCCTTACATACATGCATATGTATGTATGTGGGTTTGTTAGGAAGTCATGCTCCTTAGAAGTATGTATGTATGTATGCGGTGTTTATTTGTTGCTAAATTGCATTCTCAATTTCGTTTTAAATCATATTTATAATTTTTAAATCATTTTTGTCAATTGCGTAACGCAGGACACCAGAGCCTGTTCGATTATTCAACTGTTCCATCCATTTCTGGGCTTGGGCCAATTGCCTTCCACCGTCGACTTAGCCCGACTGCCCGTATTGGCCATTCGTTGTCCTCCAAGCATGTTGGCCGAGAGAAGACCACGTCCAATGCGTTTATGGCTTACAGAATTCAAAATTCGTGTCGAGAGACGAGCAATAAAATTGAAGCTGAAAAATATACAAATTTTTTAAAATTAAAATGCAGCATTAAAATAAATTATCAATAAATAATAAGTCTATAGAGTTGTTTAACTAACCGACTGCCCGTTAGGGACAAGACAACGTGGCGGACCATTTGCATTTGAAATTATTTAAATGCAATATATTATGTATGCACATGTACAACATACATACATACACACATACATATGTAAATATTTATTGAACCTACAATGCATACATACACATCAACTCTGCATGCTAAAGTAATTTTATTATTATTTACAAAAACTCAAAACACCACATAAACTAAAATAAATGCACAACTATTGAAGTTTGCACAAAAATAAATAGTTTAAAACATAAACATCTGTTTGGCAAGACCTTTTTTTTGCTTATACCACATCTGTAAGTATTGCCACAGAAAGTTGCAAGATAGCAAACGCCGTCATCTTAACGTTCCATCAGATATAGTGATACGCCGATATGCAGATACTATTTTATCCAAATTCAGCACAAAACTGGCCCACACAGGACGTGCGTCTTGCGTCGTGCATCGCGTAAATATTTTGGCAAATGTTTGTGTTATGGCGAAATTGCACAAAAGCAAAACAAAAACGATAAAGAAACTGCGTGTGTGACAGAGACAAAAAACGCATTTGCCATACGATTTAACGAGTTCGTCTGTTTGGTCTGCATTGAAAATGCAAGAGAAAATTCGAAATGTAATTTTAAAAAATATATTTTAACTAATTAGTAACATTAAGGAAATTACAATTATTTACAGATATTAAAATATTCTGTAATCATTTTAATCTATTTCAAATTTTAAATATATTTTTAATATATATATTTTTTAAAGTTGCAAACTAAAATAAAAATTTTATGCATATAATTTTATAATAATATCAGTTTTAGTTAACTAATTTAGTAACTATTTATTAATCTTCTTAATTGAAATCGTTAAAGAACATATCGATTTACACGATAGTGCAGCAGAATGAATATCGACACTAACTGAATAACACATGACATACATATACAAGTTGCATGCCATATAACTGTTTGTACCTAAACATTTATATGCGACTGCTCCCAGCAACAAGCAGGTGGTAAGCAATCGCTTGTTTTACTTTCGCCGAGTTGCATTCTCTCGCTTGAACTTACTCGACGAATATTAAAGTTGTCATTAGCAATGAAGCGACTAACGACTGAAGAGTTTGTGTGTGCCTTTTATAAAATAATATATTTTTATTAATTATAAAGAAAGATATATATTAGTGTACAATACATTTAAAAAAAAGTGATTTTTTAAATAAATCAGTCTTTGTGTCAATCATCACAATTAGCATTTAATATGTAACAATATAGAAATGCAAATAACTGTCTTTGCGTCCCGACATTTATACCCCTATATTCCAATTTATGTATAAAATAAATTAATAAAAAGCAACATGTGAATTATTATTATTATTATTATAACAATTTAATATATAATTTAATTTAGTTATAGTAACATGTGAATATTAAATAGAGAAATATAGAGAGAAATTCAGCTAGTCATTCTTAATAGTATACCATATGCATTAGCTATTAGTGGACTACATATTTGATGACAAATGTGGAATACTCCTAACAAGGGTATTAACCACTACGAGCGAATGATTTTGCCGAGTGTTAAAGTGTTAGGCATGCATACGGAAGTTGGAATACCCTATTTTATAAATTTCTAAAAGTAATTTGTAGCATTGTTATATATATTGGTCTGATAAATAAAAAATTTGATTTATGTAATACATTCTTTTATTTATTCAGTATATTTTTCAAGATTATTAATAAATTGTATTTAAATAAATATACACATCAAACAGTTAGGTACAATTAGATAATATATCATATATTAAATAAAAATAATAATTAATAATATAAATAAATTCTGAAACAAGACGGAATAAGGTGTTTCTTTATCCTTCATGTAGTATTTTGCTTACCGGCAAACTAGCTACGGAAAATCAAAGTCAGACTTTAGGCAAGCACGTATCATACATAAATACAAATATCCACGAAAGAGCAACACGACCTCTTCAATCAGGCGCTTCTTTGCGAATGACTGCTCGTCAGAGCAAGTTCAAGCAACAGAATGCCACTCGGTATAACAAAACAAACGAATGATTGCCACTGCGTTCCATTGCTTGCTACTGGGAGCTGTCGCATATTAATTGTTATCCTCAAATTGTTATATGGGATGGAATCTCTCTATGTTGTATTTTTCATCGTATACTATCGTTCTGCATTAGCATGCACTCATCGCTAATCGCCTTTGATTCCCTGCTTCTTTTCAACGCAGTATTGTTGTGCCAAAAAAAAATGCAATGCTTGATAAATAAAAAGCTCACTTGGATATTTTCCTTTTGTATACATATTTTTTAAATATGAACGGAACACCACTTCAAACTATCTTATATATTTTTTTATTCTTAAGTGTTTCCGTGAGCCGACTTCTTTTATGTTATAACATTATTTACTGCCTACAAATTTAAGAGAGAAATATAATTAACAAAATTTCGCGGAATTGATGAAGTTTTAGATCCTCTTAAGTACATATCTGTATACTTTTGTGTATGCGTTTAGATATGCAATAAAGATAAGTGTATGGAATGCATTTATGTAGGTAGATGATTTTGTTTGCATCCATATGTCCAATGTGCACAGATACAAATTAAAAAAATTTTCTTGCTTTGGATTTTTCACACTGACATCAAAATTAAATTAATATAAAAGTACATGAAAATATTATAAACAAATAACTATATATGTGTAAACACATATATGTGTTTAAAAATGCTGTAGCATTTAGTAGCGACAACAGTTTCTATAAGATACAAATTTTATGCCACCAATTACAAATAAAGATACTCGCTTGATGTATCTCATTCATGTTATACTGTTGTCTTTTTTTTACGCTTAGCAATTTTAAAATAACACGCTGAATTGTTGTTTTGCTGTCTCTTTTGTATCTGTGCCTTTGTATTTTTCTCTTGTGCGTCTGTGCTAAAAGTCTAAGTGCCAACGTGCAACAAATAATGCGCTACCGCTTAAATAAAAAATATTGTAAATTAAAAGGCGATCGGATTCGATGAATTTAAAAAAACGCATAATTATTAAAAAAATTGATAAATCGTAAGAAAATTAATATTTTTACGCAGAATAGTTTAGTCTTTTGTATAGTGTCTGCCGGGTTGCTAGACAGGGATAGCAATGTTGATGCATTCTAATTCGACGACGTAAAATTGAAGTATTTGGCCAACGTTTAGCGTTGCCGCCGCGGCTAAAAACTTGCACATTCACCACACTATGCAACACTGTGGCCATTCGTTATGTTGTTATCTAGCGACGCACTCTCTTTCTCCCTTGCTCACATAAACTAACGCCGAATGAAGCGAACAGCAATACTTGCTTTGCGTTTCACTTAATTTATTGATGAGAGCGAGCGACCGAACGAGCGTGCGCTCTCACTCTCCGTCGAGTACGCTTACTCGTTACTGTTAGCACTTTTCGCTGTCGCCGTCGTCGTCTGGTACTAACACACAACACAGAGTCACAGTCGATTCAGCTTCAGTCTTTCTTTCTAGTTCTGTTACTACTCGTTCGCGAAATCAGTTGACTTTCTGCTGCAACACAAGCGGACTGAAAATTTTTTGTTTTAGTGTTGCAAATAAATTTGTAAAAATTCTATAAAATCGACAAAAAATGTAAAAATTATATGGTAAAAATCCAAAATTAGAATAAATTCTAATAAATAATACAAAATTGAGTGTGTCATTAAAAAATTATTTTTAAAAAATTAATTGCAGTGCTTAAATTAGCTAAATTTTTTTTATATTTTTCTTCGATATTTTTCTAAATTTCGTATTTTGTGAAAAAAATTTTACGATTTTTTTTCATTGTTTAAAAAAATAAAAAAGATGCCTACAACACAAAATTTCTGCAATAGAAAACTTTGATACGACATGAAGAAGAAAACGAACGAGCAGCGACACAAAAAAAGGAATATATTTTCTGTCGACTGTTTTTCTTTCTTTTTCCAACGCTGCTCGCACTCGTTGTCAGTGCCTGTGCTGTGTGGATGCACACTATTGTGAAAATATCAATACTAAAGCAAGCATTTATTATGCGCTCTCGCTCTCTACTCGCTATCGTTATCGTCTCGCTGCGAATGTGTATATGTTATGTAGTGAAAACGTCGGCGCGTCTGGAGCGAGACGCAAAATAAACGTTTATACACTAATGCAAATCTATATATATATATATGCATACATATATACAAATGTCTAATGTGTACATCTCGTTGGGCCCGCGCCCGTTGTGACAGTGTGTATATATATGAGTGCTTATGTGTGTTTTACTCGGTAATAAGTCAGTCAAAGCAAAGCAGCACCAATCGTAGTGGCGTTCATTTGTACACGAAAAAGCTTTAAAGAAAAAAAGCTTCAGCTGGTGTGGGATGTCTGGTCTGGCGGTGTATACTCGCTATTCGCATTTGGCGCTGAAAACAAGCGAAATTTTTTCATATGTATGAACGATTGTGAGAGCACCGATCAAATGCGGAAGCAAAAATTAATACAAATTTTTCTATTTTAACTGCGATGAAAATCTGTTGACCCCCTACTCGGTTTGTTATTATCCCAACATGAAATAATGCATAATATAACATTAAAATTTTGAATTCATCTATTGCTAAATAAAGAAAAATGAATTTGCGCGCAATTTCAAATGTAGTCGGTTTCGTGTACGTTTGTATTGTTGCATTTGTTGTGTGCATGTTGAACTAAGGAAATTGATAATAAACAAATATAATGGTAATAATAATAATATATATATGTATGTATATTTTTTTATTTACATATATATTTATTATCACTTTTCCTTAGTCCAACATATATGACACATACACACAGTGAGAGAAAGAGTAAGTGTGTGAAACACGTAGACGAATGCGAGACGATGAAGCAAAGACAACGAGATGGCGAATATGAGCAACAACAAGAGCACAAAAACACAGAAAAACAGCGAGTCGTCATCCATCAGCAGGCGGCAACGCAACCGTATTCGGATAAAACAAATATGAAAAAAAAAATGTTTATTATATTTTGGTTTGTCTTTTTTTTTTTTCTAATGAGCGCCAAAACTATCCAATATGAATCTTATAGGTCACATTCATAATGTGCGTGTATGTGAATATTATGCTGTGTGTGCAAATAATGCGCTTTAACAACAAGCATTATATTTATTTGTTATGTTTTACCAGTTTGTTGTTTGCATATATATATGTTATGTATAAAAAGAATGTAAACATCGGCAACCAGCAACATAACATCAACATCAAAAGAAATAAAGCAAAACACGAGTTTGCGGTTAATAAAGAAAATAAACAAACAAATTACAATGAAATTTCAAATGTTTTAGCTAAGAAAGAAAAATAAAACAGTGTCATCAAATGCAACGTTACGTGCAATTGTTATTTGTATGTAACTGTAGATGCCGCTTGTTAGTTTTACTTCTTTCGTTGTATATTTTATCTTGTGCACTTGCGAATGTCGAAGGAAAAAAAGGGATTGTTATTTTAATAAAAATAATAAATCGGTAGCCAAAATCGATTTTCGACCTTTTGTTTTTCTTTCGATTTTTGGCGCCTATCATCCTTAAAATTGTACTGTGTGTCAATTAAAAAAAGCATCGATAAATAAAATAAAATAATCAAAATGACAGAAAGGCTCAGCTCAAGTAGCACGAATAGAAACAGAATCACGAGCACGTGCCAGTTCATTGACAGCTAACGCAACACTTGAGGCAAAGTCAAAATCAAAATCAAATGC
Source organism: Mulgravea parasiatica (assembly GCA_037075045.1). Taxonomy (NCBI): domain Eukaryota; kingdom Metazoa; phylum Arthropoda; class Insecta; order Diptera; family Drosophilidae; genus Mulgravea; species Mulgravea parasiatica. The sequence continues at coordinate 26,027 of JBAMCR010000044.1, forward strand.
AGCTTGTGAAGGTGACAACATTTGCTAAATTACGGGACGCTTGTGGCAATTGTAAAAGCAGCCACAACAACGATTTTAACGCTGAGGGCGTATTTTTTGATCCGGCAGAAGACGGCAACAATACAAACAAACGCGTTGCAATCGGCTACGATTCCTGCAAATTTGTGCAAAGTATGTTAAGAAGAATTTATTACAAAAAACAAAAGTGTGCTAACATTTGAATCTCGTTAAGAGAGTCTAAAATATGAATACATAAATAACTAACTAATATAACAAAAAGTGAGACATACATACATACATAAGTGTGTGTGAAAAGTTTTAAATTGTGCGACCCACGAATAAAAAACATTAAATTTCGTCATGTCATGCACATATAAACTTATACATATTTATTTTCGATATATACATACATACATAAATATATATTTGATAGCATCGATATATTATGTGTGTATATGTATATATATAATATGTATCGAAGTTGTTGTAGTAATATTCTGTCATTATTACTGTCAAACTTTTTAACTAGCAAAACCTATTTTTTTTCACTCATTCAGTCACCATATATATTTTCACATATCAACATCTAATTTATAAAAATCTTTTTTTTTTTGTTTTCTTTTGTCGAAAAAGAAATCATCGCAGGCAAATATATTACTGATAGGACACGTTTTGCTGCCAATCCACGGCAAGCAAAAAATTTCACATATAATGACCGATCACTTGGACGAACCGCCACAGAAGCGGGTCAAAATGGATCCATGTAAGTAACAAGTTTGACTTTACATTTGTTAATAATGCAATATGGATGAAGCGATTTATACATACATACACATACAGGTTTGATAACGGTATGTGAGATATGCTTTGATCTAAAATATAATTTATTAATGCAATAATATTATATATTATATATTTATTCTACATATAAAAATAAAATATATTTAGAGCTTCACTTATTAATAAATGCAAATGGTTATATTCTTATACAGCGGATCTGTTCTTTCTGGAAGACAACCTGCCCGACGAGCTGGTGTCTTCCAACAGCGGCTGGTCTGATCAGCTGAGCAGCGGTGGTGGTGGCGTTAACGTTGTCACCACAGTTGGGGGAGGCGGAGCCGGCGGACCAAATAAACCACCTGCCCAAGGACCTGGTCCAGGTGTTGTGCCACCTCAAATGAATGGTGCCGGTGGTGGTAGCGGTGAAGATGGTAGTGGTAATGGAAGCGGCGGTGGTGCCGCTGGTAACCAACTACGTCAAATGCAACATCATCACTTGCATCATTTGTTGCAACAACAACAGCAGGCAAACAAAAGTGCTGGCAGTGGCATGATTGTGCCTGGCATGAATCAATTGGGTAGCAAATCGCCCAATTTACAATCACCGAGCACGGCTGGCATGCAGGTGGCAACACAAATGGGTATGGTTAACTCAATGCCCATGTCTATATCGAATAACGGCAACAATGGCATGAATGCCATACCTGGTAAGTCTATCTTTGTTAATGATAGCGATCTATTTAGTTAAAATACTAAATGCCTATATTAAGATTTATATTTATATTTATTTATTTATATTTATATTTTGACAGGTATGAATACTATTGCACAGAGCAATCTGGGTAACATGGTCTTGACAAATAGCGGTGGCATGGGTAGCTTAGGTGGGACTGGAATGGTAAATACACTTAAACAGCCTGGTGGAGCTTCCATGATGAGCGCTGGACCTGGAACAGTTGGTGTTGGTCCTGTACCTGGCGCAGCGCCCAATCAGAATATGCATATGCAAAACGGGCCGATGATGGGTCGCATGGTTGGACAACAGCATATGCTACGTGGTCCGCATCTAATGGGTGCCGGTTCTGGAGGCGGTAATGGACCAGGTGGTGTTGTTGGCGCTGGCGGTGGACCACGTATGCAAAATCCAAATATGCAACTGGGTATGTCTACATTGAGACTACTTGCTGTGTACAGAAAAATTAATTTAAAATTATATTTTTAGGCCAAATCAATAACATGCCATATGGAGTTGGCAACTACACACCCGGAGGAAATAATCCGCAGCAGCAGCAACAGTTACTAGCTCAGCAAATGGCGCAACGTGGAGCCGGTGGGGTTGTGGCTCCCAACATAAGCGCCGGTATGCCACAAGGAAACCGACCAATTGGTACTGTGGTGCCTATGTCCAGTCTTGGTGGGGAAGGTACATCACCTGGCGCTGGTGTTCTTGTTGGGAATCCTCAGCAGCAACAACAGCAATTGGCGGTAGCGAATGCACAGCTAAATCCCCAGCAACAACAGCCTGGTGTACAACAGACTGCACTGGGACCGGGACCACGCGCACCGCAACCAAATCAATTATTGGGACATTCTCAACAACAACAACAACCAGGTACATCGCAACAACAACAACAACAGCAACAGCAGGCAGTTAGCTCTGGTGTGGCTTCAACTGTCGGTAATGCGACTCCATCCACCGGCAATATGTCGGATGAGCGGAAAAAACAGATACAACAGCAATTGATGCTACTGTTACATGCTCACAAATGTAATAGACGTGAGAACCTCAATCCCAATCGGGAAGTATGCCATGTTAACTATTGCAAGGCCATGAAAACGGTGTTAGCCCACATGGCTACATGTAAGCAGAGTAAGGATTGCACTGTGTTGCATTGTACCTCATCGCGCCAGATACTTCTTCATTATAAAACCTGCCAGCGGTCTGATTGCATTATATGCCTTCCGTTTCGCCAAAATCATTCACTTTTTCAGAACACTGGCGGAGCTGGTGGCACTGCGAGTGGAGTGCCAAATGTGGCACCTCTACAGCAACAGCAACATCAGCAGCAACAGCAACAACAGCAGCAACAACAACAACAACAACAGACTCCACAGGGTCAACAGCAGGTGCAACAAAGCCAACCTGGCGTCGGTGTTGGTGTTGGTATTGGTGTTGTTGATGGCAAGCAGGTTACACAGACCGCTGGCACAGGTGGCGCTCAAAATACAGCGATTGTGTTGCCACAGCAACAGACTCCTGGCGCACCAAATGTGCCCAAAAGCAATACGGATATGGCACAGCAATTGGCTCAACAACAGCAACATCAGCAAGTGCAACAACAGGATTTACGACGATTTGAGGGCGTTGGTGGTATTGGCCAAGTAGGGCCCGTGAATACAGGCATGCTGGGGGCATCAGGACAAGGTATGCCACCCGGAATACGCATGCAGGGTGCGTCAGCTGTTCGTGTACTTGGCGTTCAGCCTGGACCAGGTGGAGCGATTCCAGGTGGAGTCCCAGTACCAGTGCCTGTACCCGGACAAAATGTCTTGACCGGATCAAACGATATTAACAATCTTCAACAGCAACAAGCGCAGGTTGGTCAGCAGGGCGGACAGCTAATGCTGCCGGGCTGCAATGCGGCTGGTGGACGCAGGCGAGCTCTGCCCAACATGGTCGATCAACAGCCCAATGCGCAGCAGAATGCACAGCAGCAGCAACAGCAACAGTTGGGCAACATTCCAGCGCCTCTATCAGTGAACATTGGCTTCAATAGTGTTCCTTTTGTGGGAACAGGCGATAAACAGCAACAACAGCAGCAACAGCAGCAGCAGCAACAACAACAGCAACAGCAGCAACAACAACAACAGCAGCAGCAGCAACAACAGCAGCAGCAACAACAACAGCAGCAACAACAGCAGCAGCAGCAACAATTAGTGGGCCAGTCAGATCAGCTGGCGAAGCTCAAGTTGCAGGCCCAAGCGCAAGCACAGGTGCACGGTAATGTAGTGCCGACAGGAGCACCAGGGAGTGGTAATAATGCGGCCGGTGGCAGTGTATTAATGCCAGCGGATACTACGGGTAGTGTAAACAATTCATTAGCTGGACCAAATGCATCAGGCGCCGGATCAGGTGGTCCGGGTGGTGCTGGTGGAGCAGGCGGTACTCCTGGAAGTGGTGGTGATAGCGAGAAGGATTGGCGTGAATCGGTGACAGCGGACCTTCGGAATCATCTTGTTCATAAGCTAGTGCAAGCCATCTTCCCGACTTCAGATCCAACCACAATGCAGGACAAGCGCATGCATAATCTCGTTTCGTATGCCGAGAAAGTTGAAAAGGATATGTACGAGATGGCCAAGTCGCGCTCCGAATACTATCATTTATTGGCTGAAAAGATTTATAAGATCCAAAAGGAGCTCGAGGAGAAGCGGCTAAAGCGTAAAGAGCAGCACCAACAGCAAATGCAGCAAATGCAACAACAAGGTGGCCCCAACAGCGCTGTTGTTAATCCAACATCTTTGCCCAACAACACAATCCAGCAACAGCAGCAAACATGTCAGACCGTGCGACCTATTATTAGTCCAATTTGTGGCGCTGCTGGTGGCTCGACGAACATAATGCAACAACAACTGCGTCCACAGGCACCGGGTATGGGTGGCGCCGGTGTTAATCAACAACCAACAGTTGCTGGTCAACCAAATATGGTAGCGGTTGGAGCAAGCATGCGCAGTCATTCTCCCGGCGGTAACTTACTCGCCATACAACAACAGCAGCGTATGCAATTCCCGCAACAGCAGCAACCTGGTCAGGGTAATATGCTTGTTGGACCTCCGGGACCCAGCCCTGGCGGAATGGTAGTCAATCCGGTACTGTCGCCGTTTAATACGCAACAGAGCATGCAAGCAACGACGGCAGTTGTGGGTGGTGGTCCCGTAGTTTTAACAAGCCCAGTATCCGGCCAGCAGCCACAACAACAGCAGCAGCAACAGCAGCAGCAGTTCATCAATGCTAATGGCAGTGCTGGCGGGCAGAATTCCCAGCTCAATGAGATTATGAAGCAGCGTCTACTGCAGCATCAACAGCAATCCGCAACGGTGACAGCCATGATAATGCCACAATCGCCCTTTAGTAATGTTACACCTATTCCACAACAACAACAACAGCAGCAGCAGCAACAGCAGCAGCAACAGCAGCAGCAGCAAACAAATGCATTTAGCTCACCAATGCAGCAAAAGACACAGCAGCAACCTGGCAGCGTCCTTAATAATATGCCACCAACTCCAACTAGTTTGGATGCACTTAATGCACAATCAGCAAGTGCAAATGTTACTGGCGGTACTGTTGCTGCACCTAGTTCGTCACCCAGTTTTATGTCGAATGGACCAATTGGTACCCCGTCGAACAATCCGCCCTCTGTAAATAGTTTAATGCAGCCATTAAGCAATCGAGCGGCGACACCGACATATATACCTGCCTCGCCAGTGTCGGCAACAAGTGCCTCTGGTTTAGCGACCAGCAGCACGCCCGCCTCGGCGGCGGCAACATGCGCTACCAATGGCGGTGGCGGCGGCGGCGGCGGCGGCAATGGCAGCGGCAATGGTAGTAGCAATAGCAGCAGTACAGCCAGTAGCAGTAGCACTTTAATAACAACAACAACATCGACCACAACGGCCGTAAGTACACCATTGAGTGCTTCCTCCTCTGTAGCAACGCCTACATCAGCGACAACATCCAGCGGCAACGGTAACGGTAATGGCAATAGCAATAGCAATGCCAATGCCAATGCTAATGCCAATGCCAACTCAGCGCCAGCAACAAGCACCTTGCTGTTGATGGCGCGCAGCAATAGCGAGAATAGCAGTTCTGGTCCAGCCAGAATGATGAGTAGCAGCTCAACCAGTTTATCTTCGCAAATGGCAGCCCTGGAGGCGGCAGCACGGGATAATGACGATGAGACGCCATCGCCGGCTGGTGCCAATGATACAAATGGCAGCAATGGCGGCGGTGGTGGCATGGCATCAAAGGGTAAACTGGACTCCATCAAACAGGAGGATGAAATCAAAAAGGAGTTTATGGAAGATAGTTGCGGCGGCAATGGCGATAGCTCACAAATGGACTGTTCAACAGGTGGCAAAGGCAAGAATGTAAACAATGATGGCACTAGCATGCTTAAACTTGACCTTAAGTCGGAGGATGGTGCCGATGGAGATGTGAAAATCAAGACGGAGCCAATGGATGTGGATGATCCATCGGCTGTTAGCAGGTCCGGCATCTCTGGCGGCGTTCACGCTGATGGCTTAGTCGGTGGTGGCGGTGTCGATGGCAAGGATGATATCAACGGTGCCATCGATGGAGTAACCGCCGGTGGTGCATCTGATATTAAAATTAAAACAGAGCCAAAACCACTTGTACCAGAGCCATTAGCACCAAATGCTGGCGACAAAAAGAAAAAATGCCGTAAGTTCCATACATTTAACTACCCTAGATCCTCAAAATTGTGTTTTTTTTTTTTTTTTTTAATAATTTATCTAAATTTATTACTTGTTAATTATTTTTTTTTGTTTTTTGTTTCCTGGTTACCTTGCCATTATAAAAGTTCCCAGAGTTCACCCCGAAACAATTTCTTGGGTCGAAATTCAGACCGCAGGATCTAAAACTGTGAGCGATTTTGATGTTGGAGTCTTTGGACTCAACACTAGTATCTCTATTGCGATGGGCATTTGGCCCATTTATGGGATTGAAATTTGAGATCCATGCCATAGAGTTTTGCTCCCAATTTATTCCCTCAAGTGATCGGGGGGTTAGCTCCCCGAAATTCAAATCTTTTCAGGCAGTAGAGCCTCTTCTTTGTAGAAGGTCCGTTTATATCCTCTTGGCGGACTGCTGGAACTCCAGCACGCTGTTGCCCGGTGCCCGTTTATTCGGGTGTCCCAGGCATCGAAACAACAAGAGCCGGATCCAATGCTCCTCTCATTGGAGCTAAACCCTTTTGTTGACTCAGCTGGGCCGGCTGGTCAAGTGCCGGTTCTCTGCTGAGACCAATGCATTTTTGCACAAAGAGTGGTGGGGCATACGACAAGCAAAGGTGCTCGTTGATCCCTTCGTACAATAGGAAAGCTTGAACGCTTTCCCAGGTGACAACTACGTCTCCTGGTTGTGCCTAACTCACTGGTCAACACAGAGTCTCGTCACACCTCCACAAAATACGTCTATCCGCTGATTCAAAGTGCAGGCTTTGCATGGAGGATGACGATGATGACCTCCAAACACAAGTTTAAGACTTGGTCGCAGATTCAAATATCCCCGGCAAAGGCTCCTTTTAACTTTCATAAGGGAAGTGGAAGAGCTTTTGATATCAGTTAGATGCAGAATTCCAATAAATGGTAAATCTCTTTACCATTAATTATTCAGATCAATTTACGTACAAATATTGTTTTTCAAATATTCAATATGTATGTACTTCACGTGAAAGAGCAGTATGCTCATGAATTAGAGTGGGATAGCGATATAACTATATACTATCCTATAAGAATACTTGCTTTCACTTTCGCAAGCAATTTCCATTCGATTCATTTCACAACTAAATTATATTATATCCTGCATTTTTTTTGCATTTTTTTGCCATGATAAATAATAAGAATAATATAAACAAATTAATATATTTATTAATTATTATTATTTGTAATTAATCAATTGGAATATATTTTTGATTTATTTTTTGTGATAGAATTCAATCCAGAAGAGCTGCGCATAGCGCTGCTACCAACACTGGATAAGCTTTATCGCCAGGAGCCGGAATCCGTGCCATTTCGTTATCCGGTGGATCCGCAAGTATTGGGAATACCAGACTATTTTGAGATTGTGAAAAAGCCAATGGACCTTGGCACTATACGAGCCAATATATTAAATGGCAAATATAGTGATCCTTGGGAGTATGTCGATGATGTATGGCTAATGTTCGATAATGCCTGGCTATATAATCGTAAAACATCACGGGTCTATCGTTACTGCACAAAGGTAATATTTTAAAATTGGATAAATTCATTTCCACTTCATATATGACTATTCTTTTATATATACAACAGCTATCGGAGGTTTTTGAGGCTGAAATTGATCCCGTTATGCAGGCCTTAGGCTATTGCTGTGGTCGCAAATACACCTTCAATCCGCAGGTGCTATGCTGCTATGGCAAACAGCTGTGTACGATTCCCCGTGATGCCAAGTATTATAGTTATCAGAACAGGTTAGTTTTGTTCACATTGATCTATATACATACGTTATAATATATTATTTAAGTATATACATATACATTTCTATGTATCACTATATACTATTAGTTATTATGATACACATAGGAATATTATTTTAAATCTTTTTAAATGTGCTAACTAATTAGCTTTGAATGAAATGTAAAAGTCTTCAGATTAGTTTCAATTACGAAATTATTTCAATGTTTAAAGTCTTTTGATCCTTGCTCAATCGGGATGTGCACATTGTGTTCTTTTTGTTATGTTATGTATGTTAATTGCTATTGTATGCAAATGTGTGCATGTGGTGTACATGTATGTATATAATATACTTGCAAACATATATAGTTCATACATACGTACATACATTTGTGTGTATATATTCTGTTAAAATATCGACTGATTAAGAAATGAAAAAATATCAATTTTATACTCATTTTAAAAGAATTTATTATTGGAATCAGTTTAAGTTTAATATGAATTGCTACAAAATTAACATGAAACTCGTTTCAAATATTGTATGTTAACTGTATACAGAATATCCTTAATATACAGTTATGAGTTATAGATTGAGCACTTTTTATCCAGTACGATTACTGATCAAAAATGAGAAAATCATATTCTATATATGTATGTACATATTTAATAATTATGAGATACAGCAAAACTAGAAATTGTGTTGTTGTTTTTTAATTTATACAATATTTATTTGTTTTTTTTTTAATATTGTTTACAATAAGATGCTAATGCTATATATTCCTTTTGCTTTCCTTAATTAATCTTTTATGTTTATTTTTCTTGCACCATAAAACTATTTGTTTATTCCGTCTCGTACAAACAACAAAATTAAACGAAAATTAATTACATTACTTATGCGTAAATAATGTTATTAAAATTAACATTTTTTGGTTTGTAACAAATTAATTAAAAATCGAAACCTGCTTGGAATAATGTGAAATTTTTAAAAATTATATGTAACAACTGTCTATATAAACTTTAATAATTATATGTTTCGTATTTAATTGTCGCGCTTGCATTTATATATGCATTAACATACTGTACTTATATATATATACATACTTGTTATTGCTGTTTGTATGTGACAATTTGTTTTTTTTTGTTTTCTTAATTTTTATTTTGATTTTTGCTGCTTTCAACTCTCATTTCGTAAACCGTTCGGTGTTATCGCCAATTGTCCAATTGTCATCGTCCATTGCATCGTTCATCGCAATCGCAATCGCCATCGTCATCAACTCGTATATTGTTGCCATGAATATCACAACAACAGTCTAAAGGAATACGGTGTTGCCTCAAATAGATATACGTTCTGCCAAAAGTGCTTTAATGACATCCAAGGAGACACTGTCACCCTGGGCGATGATCCACTGCAATCACAAACGTAAGCAATGCTCAATACAATGTGTGATTATATTAAAAATATATATAATTTTTATTTAATATCTCATTAGGCAAATCAAGAAGGACCAATTCAAGGAAATGAAAAATGATCATTTGGAACTGGAGCCCTTTGTTGATTGTCAGGAATGTGGACGTAAACAGCATCAGATTTGTGTCCTTTGGCTGGATTCCATATGGCCGGGCGGCTTCGTGTGCGATAATTGTCTCAAAAAGAAGAACTCTAAGCGAAAGGAGAATAAATTCAATGCCAAGCGATTGCCTACTACAAAGCTGGGCGTTTATATTGAGACGCGAGTCAATAATTTCCTCAAGAAAAAGGAAGCTGGAGCTGGTGAGGTGCACATACGTGTTGTGTCCTCTTCGGATAAATGCGTTGAGGTCAAGCCAGGCATGCGACGACGATTTGTTGAGGGCGGTGAAATGATGCAAGAATTTCCATATCGGGCCAAAGCTCTATTCGCCTTCGAAGAGGTAGACGGCATTGATGTTTGCTTCTTTGGTATGCACGTACAGGAATATGGCTCCGAGTGTCCAGCGCCCAATACTCGACGTGTTTATATTGCCTACCTTGATTCTGTGCACTTCTTTCGGCCACGCCAATATCGCACGGCTGTTTATCATGAGATACTCCTTGGCTATATGGACTATGTTAAACAGTTGGGTTATACGATGGCTCACATTTGGGCATGCCCACCATCTGAGGGCGATGACTATATATTCCACTGCCATCCGACTGATCAAAAAATACCCAAGCCAAAGCGTTTACAAGAGTGGTACAAGAAAATGCTTGATAAGGGCATGATTGAGCGAATCATTCAGGACTACAAGGACATACTCAAACAGGCCATGGAGGATAAACTTGGATCTGCTGCTGAATTGCCTTATTTTGAAGGTGATTTCTGGCCAAATGTTCTCGAGGAGAGTATCAAGGAACTTGATCAGGAAGAGGAAGAAAAACGCAAACAGGCCGAGGCTGCTGAGGCGGCGGCTGCTGCCAATGTACGTGAATTTCAAAATGATGTTTTATTTTTTTTTTTAATGCATATTTAACAAATATCTAACAAATTCTTTATCAATTATCTTTGTAGCTGTTCTCCATTGAGGACAATGAAGTCAGTGGCGATGGCAAAAAGAAAGGCCAAAAGAAGGCAAAGAAGTCCAATAAATCCAAAGCAGCTCAGCGCAAAAATAGTAAAAAGTCAAATGAACATCAGTCTGGCAATGATTTATCGGCCAAGATCTATGCTACGATGGAAAAGCATAAGGAGGTCTTCTTTGTCATACGCCTGCATTCGGCCCAGTCAGCGGCAAGTCTTGCGGTAAGCTCAAGATTTGTAAATAATATTGTAGGGACTAATAATTAGTTTGATTATTTTCATTGGTTTACTTAGCCTATACAAGATCCTGATCCGTTGTTAGCTTGTGATCTAATGGATGGCCGCGATGCATTTTTAACATTGGCTAGAGATAAGCATTATGAATTCTCATCTTTGCGACGTGCACAGTTCTCCACACTATCAATGCTGTACGAGCTCCACAATCAGGGTCAGGATAAATTCGTCTACACTTGCAACAACTGCAAGACGGCTGTCGAGACGCGTTTCCATTGCACCGTTTGTGATGTAAGATCAATTTAGCTATTTATCAAGACCATTATCTTTTGCCTGTTCCATAACAAATTCTCAATTTATGCATTTGATTAATTTTTTTAAAATTGTTCTTTCATTAAAGAATTGTTTGATGCTAATTTTTTTTTTTTTTTTTTAATTAACATTCTTCATATTAGAATTATTTAAGTAATTCGTAACCGGGCATATATGTGTTTGTTTGTGAACATTTTTAATATTCTCGTTTTAATATTGGTTTTCTAGGATTTTGATTTGTGCACGGTGTGCAAAGAGAAGGTTGGGCACCCGCATAAAATGGAAAAGCTTGGTTTCGATTTGGACGATGGTTCTGCGCCACCAGATCTAAAGCAGGCCAATCCACAGGAGGCACGCAAGCAGTCCATACAACGCTGCGTCCAATCTCTGGTGCATGCATGCCAGTGCCGCGATGCCAATTGCCACTTACCCTCGTGCCAGAGAATGAAGCGTGTCGTGCAGCACACCAAGAACTGCAAGCGAAAGACAAATGGATGTCCAATCTGCAAACAGCTGATAGCCCTCTGTTGTTATCACGCCAAACATTGCCAAGAGCAAAAGTGTTCCGTTCCTTTCTGCGCCAACATCAAGCACAAGCTTAAACAGCAACAGCTTCAGCAAAAGTAAGAACTAAATTTCAATTTCTACACTAAGTAATATTTAACCTTTTGTTTTTGTTTATGTTTATATTTTTGTTTTCTCTGGACAAAAGGGGGCTTTTATTGATATTCTATTTTTCTAGACAAATAATATTAAAATTATAGTTTCAAAAAAAGTTACACTAAAGTATTGATATTCATCTGCTTTGAAATTGTGATTTTTTCTTCTTTTTTTTCGGGATTACCAATACAAATTGGTAGCTATGTTTTCTCCGATAGTCTTATCAATATAAGACCGTAAATACTATAACGTATATTTAATATTAATTACACCTAATCGTTATTTTCTTTGAGTTAAACTTTGTGTTTAAATTGTGGCAGGTTTGCTCAAGTTTATTTTTTCTGATATCAGTTTTAGTTTTAGTTTTTTGAATATGAATAAACGCGCTTGCGTATAGATTTGAAAATATAACTTAATAGCGAATTTTGTTAAGGATTGAAATAAACAACAATATTGTTTTATACATTTACATACACATATGTATTTATTTCAATACGAGTTATAAAATTGAAACTGTTTATTTGAAATCCTGACAAATATTCTGGGTCAGAGCAAAAAGTTTACTTTATATCATTTGCTACACGGCATTAAACTTAAAATAAAAGAAACTTTAGTTGGCTGTGCAACTGTAAAATTTAATAAACAATTAAATTATAAATATATATTCTATATTATTATTTATTTTGGATTTATCATATAAAATCGCGTGAGGGGTTATATATTTGTTTATAATTTCACACATTTATTTATAAGCTTATATTTATTTATTTATTAGTTTTTTTTCTGTTAAATTTTAGTTATTTAAATAATATTCTAATTATTGAATTTTTTTTTTTGCATTATCAGACTGCAGCAGCAACAACTTTTGCGCCGTCGCGTAGCTCTCATGTCCAGAACTGCCGCTGCCCTGCCTGGGCCGACGGTTAGCGGACCTGTGGTGACAAATGCTGGAGTGGGTGTTGGTGTGCCAGTAGTTGGGATGACTGCTGTAGCGGTCAGTCAGCAAGTGATACCCGGTCAATCGACACTTTTACCTGCCGGTGCCGGCGGTATGAGTCCATCCACTGTGCCGGTTCCGTCACCTGTCTCTGGTGCTGCCATGGGCGGAATGACATCACCTCATCCACATCAATCTGCGATTGGCATGAAGCCCGGTGGTGGGCATTCGCCGTCTCCGAATGTGCTCCAAGTTGTCAAACAGGTACAGGAGGAAGCGGCACGGCAACAAGTTCCACATGTCGGTAGCTTTGGCAAGGGTGTTCCAATGGCTCCACCTGTTATGCAGAGACCCATAGGAGTGGGCGTACCTAATTCAGCTGCCTTGGGCGGTATGGTTGGTAATGTTGGAGTTAACCAGCTTACTGGAAACGTAGGCGTGGGACCAAGCACTGGACCGCTACCTGGTGGAGGCAATTGCAACAATGTCTTAAATGCTAGTAATCTGCTTCCCATGGAACAGTGGGTTGGCGGCGGCGGTGGAAATGCACAGCAACGTTATGTGAACAGTGCACCCAATCAGGCAGGAATGCGTCAGCCTAATCAACTGATTCAACAGAATCTACAGCAGCAGCAACAAATGATGGTTATGACGCCCATGGGTGGCGGTGTTGGTGTTGGTGTCGGCGTTGGTGTTGGTCAAATGCCAGTGGTTGGCGGTGGTGGCGTTGGCATGGGCGGCGGAAATGCACCACATAACATCGGGATGGGGGCACAATTGGGTGGCACATCCGCTGGTGCTAGCATACGACCAGTAGGCGCTCAAGGAGTTGGTGCTGGTGGTGGTAGTGGTGGTCCCGCCGGTGCGGCGCCTAATATGGTAAATGGACCGCCGCTCAACACACAAACATTGGCACAGATCATGCAGAAAATCAAAAATAATCCAACCAATGAAAGTAACCAGCACATACTCAGTATATTGAAGCAAAATCCGCAAATAATGGCAGCGATCATTAAGCAGCGCCAACAGAGTCAAATCAATGCTGCAGCTGGCAGCGCTGGTGGTCCTGGAGGTGCGCTACAATCTGGCAATGGACCCCAAACTCCACAACAACAGCAGCAGCAGCAACAGCAACAACAACAGCAGCAGCAACAGCAGCAACAGCAGCAGCAACAGCAGCAGCAACAACAACAGCAGCAACAACAGCAGCAGCAGCAGCAACAGCAGCAGGCGATGCAACAACAACAAATGCAGCATATGCTGAATCAGCAACAACATGGTCCCGGCACAGGCTCGCAGCAAATGGGACCCGCCCAGCAACAACAAGTTAGTTTAATGCAAGCGGCACAGCAGCAACAACAACCAGGACCACCTCATCAACGGATGGCTAACATGCAGAATGCCGCCATGATACTTCCAAATCTACCGCCCGGTGTCACTGCCCAAGGAGGCATGGTAAGTTGAACATTTTTTATTTTTTTTTATTTTTGCTAACTTTTTACTTTTTATTTACCATTTTATTGTGACCCAATTCAATACCAAAGCAGTTCACGGTGCAATTGTTAAACTTTATTTGATTAAGTATAAAAGAAAAGCGAAGTTTGTTTCTAAATTATTTAATTAATTGAGGCCCTGCTCTATTCTTTGATTTATTCTAAAACAATTTCTTATTTTTGGGGGATTTCCAAAATGTTATTAAACTATTTAAGCTCAAGGAACGAAATGCTTTATTTTTCATATATTTTTCAATATTTTTAAAAGTAATGCAAATCGGTGTTTATAGTATTCGTGTCTTTTAAATTAATTAATTTCACATTTAAATAAAAAAAAATACTGAAGAGTGCGTTTTCCCATAGAATATATTGTATTGTATGTACATGTGTAGTATGTAGATGTGGCAGGGGCTCATATTCCATTGTACAGGTTAGGGTGCGAGCGAGAGGCACAAAGGAGATTGACCCAGTTGCTCTCTTTAGCATTTCGTGATGATATTTTTTTAAAATGCGGATTGAAAAAAAAAAAACAAAAACAAAACAAAACATTCAGATAATGGAAAATTTTGATTATACTAACAGATTATAGAAATATAATTTAATATATATTAATGTTAATACAATTTTCAATACGATATCCGTAAAAACTATTTGATGGTCAATAGTAAAAATTTAAATTATTTATACTTATAAACGCGCATTTTATGTTATTGTGTATTTTTTAAAAAAATCTTAGATGTGATTTTATTAGAATTTTCCACTGAAAAGAATTTCTCCATCAATAACTTTAGATTATTTTTGTACTAATTGAGAAAAATGTGAATATTTGTTTGGTTTTCTAAAAATTTATTTAAAACTTTAACTATTTTTAATTCAATTTCAATATGTTTTTCTACGCACAGGTGCCCAACCAGAATTGGAATAAGATGCGCTATATGCAAATGAATCAATATCCGCCACCATATCCGCAACGCCAACGTGGTCCACATATGGGCGGAGCCGGGCAACAGCAGTTTCCGGGCGGCGCAGGAGGTAATTTTAATGCCGGCGGAGCTGGAAATGTAGCCGGTGTACCTGTAACTGGGTCTTCAGTTGGTGGTGGCGGTGGGACTGGACCTGGAGGTGACCAATATTCCATGACAAATGCAGCTGCATCAAATATGCTGCAGCAACAACAGGGTGGTGGTGGCGGAGCTGGGGTCAAACCAGGGTCACAGCAGCAACAGCAACAGATGGGCGTTATGCCATCAGGTATGCAACAACCACTGCAACAGCAGCAACAAATGATGCAGGTGGTGTCTGCTGGTAGCGGAGGTATGTCTAATGCAAATGCCCAGAATGTGCTTCCCGGCGGTGGCGGTGGTGGAGGTGGTGCCAATGTGATGGGCCCACCAACGCCACATACGCTGCAACAGCAGCTAATGTCGCAGTCGGCACGCTCCTCACCACCGATACGCTCACCTCAGCCGACACCTTCGCCACGTTCAGCACCATCACCACGTGCCCCATCTGCCTCGCCACGAGCCCAGCCCTCGCCGCATCATGTAATGAGTCATTCACCGGCACCGCAAGGACTACACGATGGCATGCATAATCATGGCTTACATCATCAATCGCCTTTGCCGGGTGTACCGCAGGATGTGGGAGTTGGCGGTGTCGGCGTTGGGGTTGGTGTTGGTGTTGGTGTCGGTGCCAATGCCAGCAATGTGGGCAATACTGGTGGCGCATTACCCGATGCCTCTGATCAGTTGACAAAATTCGTAGAGCGGCTCTAGTGTAACAACAATGTCAACGCTAATGGCAGTGGCAACGACAACGAAAACAGCACCATCAACATCTATCGTTATAATGGAAAGCAACAACTGCCACAACAACAGCAGCAACATCAGCAACAGCAACAACAGCAGCAGCAGCAACATCTACATCAACAACAACAGCAATCCTTATCGCAGTCTCAGCCGTCATCGCATTACTTTTGATGACTAAGGATGTCTGTCTGTAGGGGAAACCAAATAGATTTTGAAAAGACGAACATGGTCTTTCGTACGAGAATGGCTATCCAAACTACTTCGCGGAAATTTTTTTTTTACAATTCTTATGTTTCGTATTCTATTATATATAGACATACGATTACTATCGGCTATTAACTCTATATTATCTAATTAAGCCCCCCTTTTTTTTTGTTTTCGGATGTATTACCCACCCCCGTACGTTCTTTACCCTGCAGTCAAGATATTTGCATTTTTATATACACACACTTGCTAACAGATTGTGCACGATATATATACACACAATTTATCCATAAGTTTAGATCTTGCGCTAAAAACACAGGCATACTAACTATCACGTATTCGTATATGTGTATGTGTATGTATATATATATTTATATATTTATTTATTTATTTATATATATATTTATATATATACGTATATACACTCATATATTGTATTTAATGTATTGTTTTTACCCTTGCATAGGGTATAATAATGTAGCTATTTATCTCCGTCCGTCTGATTTTTTTTTGCAAACCTGTCTCCGCATTAGCTCTATCGAGATCTTTATAGTAACAGACAGAGAGAGAGCAGATCTTGGAACCGGCCGGATCAGAATGATTATTATATTGCTGTTTTACTTTAAGTTCTTGTATAAAAACAAAAAACAAACAAAAAAAACAAAAAACAAGTGTTTTGTTAATGATACTATCATAAATTTAATATTCGGTAGTTTGATATGAATTTTTTTTTTTTTGTGTGCCAACTTTGATCAACATCTGACTACCATGTTATATAGCTCCCGTAAGAACAATCGCTCGGCAATTGAGTTGGATTGTGTAATTTTTTTTTTTTTTTTGTTGGTAGCAGAGATTAAAGTTGAGATTAGATTAATTAATTATTCAATTACACCAAAACATGAAGATGATTGTACATAATCTTTGGCCCGCTGAAGTTAACTTTCTTCCTTAGTTTACTTAAATATTTAAAAACAAAAAACAAAAAACCAAAACAAAAACAAAAAAAAAACAACTTATTTATCACTGTTTGGTGCAATTGATTACGACGATCATATGTGTAACATTCGCAATAGGGAATGTTGTACATTTTATAAACGTAAAACGTTCAAATATTTAAAAACAAACAAACAAACAAACAAAAAAAAAAAACAAAAACAAACAAAGCACTGATGGAGACGCTGTAAATAAACAAACAATAGAGAAGAAAGTAAACAAATAAATAAAAAACAAAAAAACAAAAACAAAATTATACACGTAATTAAACAACAAAGAAATGTTTAATTTAATACATTATGATTATTATTATTATTTTGTGTGGATATTGTCTCACTATTTATTTAGCGCGTTTATATTGGAAATAATGTCAAATCGGATGTTTTCAATTTTCAATTAGAAATAATATTAAATATTAAATTAAAACTTTTTTTCTACTTAACTTTAAGATCCTAGCAATAATATTCTAAATCAAGACACGCGCAACAAACGAAACAAAATATTATGATAATATATGATATAATAATATAATATTTAAATAATATAATGAATAATGATAATACATTTTAAGTATAATAATAATAATAACAATAATTATTAATAAATAAAAAGAAAACAACATGTGTTGAGACTATCAAAACTATCAATATATAGCATTATAGACTATACATTATAGATTATACAATACATAAACAAGCACATGAATAGTGTTTTTTGACAAGCAACATGCAACATGCAACGTGCAACATGCAACATGCAACCACGCAACAAGCAACTCTTCAGCCAATTCAGTGTCTTGGCGATTGTCAGATTATTTTATGCTCCTTATAGGAGCTTAAGTTGGGAACACACTTATAGAAATATTTTTATATATATATGTAGATATCGCTACTGGATCGTACATACATATTTATATGTGCATACGATAGTGTGTATTGCAAATATAAATAAATATATATATATATATGTATATATACCATATTCGTATGTTTCACAAAACTATACCGATCGAACTTCATTCAATTAAATGTTCCAACATTTTTATCAGCTTCCAGTTGACACAACAATATCAAAAGTAGCCACAACTATTTGTATATTATTTAATAACAATAATATCCCCCAGATATTGACAAGATCAAACAGTTTTAGCAATCACAATAATCAGAATGCTTTGTGTGAAATTAAGTTTTGCCTTTACTGTTTAAATTAATAGTTAACTGACAATTTAAAACAATAGTTTATCTGATTATTTCTTTGCAATTTTTATTTAATTTTTTTTTATACATACATACATACATACACACATATATATTTTTACCACAAATTGTAAATACTTGCGTTATTTACTTAGTATTGGGTGTACAAATAAGTTTCGATGGGCTTAGCTAGGATTTAATTGCCAACAGTTTTCTCATTTGCCAAAATGCAAATAAGTGTTAGTCAACACTCTGAATTTTATACAACACTGTTTTTGCAAGGATAATGGTTGAATCTAAACCAAATTTCATGGCTTTTAAGTTGCTCCTCCTATCCAAGCGTATCTATCATCGGGCTACGTTACAGATAACAATTGATCCAATTCCTGCGCGGAGCATTAAAGGACCTTTGGCCACAATATGCCGTTAGTTAGGTATGACACTGGGAGGCAGCGAAAGGATGTCAGGGACGACTTTGAGACGCCAAAATGTTGTATGTGGTATAGTCTTTCACATCGGCTATAACTGCTTGAGTCACGAGATGCCGGCACAGTCCATCAATTTGTTTAAACAATTCTATTGCCTCATGCATTCAATTACCTTGATCCACAAGGATTCTGCTAAAGGACGAGGAAAATGATGAAAAGTATTTTGATTAAATTACATTGTAGAAATTGTTTTTGTCTTTTTTGTCTTTACTTTTTTTTTATCAAAATAATCCTTCAAGCCTTACTTGTACACCCGATATTTCATTTTGTGATAACTGGAAAATGGAAAATAATATTATACAAAACAAAACAAAAAAAGAAATGTTTTATTACAATGCAATACAGTCATATACATTCGTCTCAAATGAAAAAAAGTTGTGTATTTTACATGTAAAATTTGTATATGATTATAGGTATATGTATGTATGTATGTATGTATGTATGATTGCTAGTATTTGATTATTTTTCCGAAAAATAATAATAATACATAAATAAAATTGTATATGTACATATTAAATGATAAATGATATGGTAAAATGATAGCAATAGGATAGTTGGCATAAGGTGTATACTAACTATTGTATTAGGTGGCTAGTATGTATGTAACATAACTGTAATTGTAGTTAGTTTATATACTTGACATTTTTGATAAGCATCGCAATAAGATTACGTTTTACAAGAGTTGCTGCCGCCCAAGATTCGTTAGAGAAAGATTTTTAGAAAGACAAGACAACAACAACAACAACAACAACAAAATACAGATCACAAACAAATACACACACAAAAAAAAAAGAAAAATAAGAAAATAAAAAGAGGAGATGCAAAGATAAAAATTAGAGAATGCGTTAGTTGCATATTTGTATTGTACATACATACTAAATGTATGTGTGCAGATATAGTTGCAGATACAGATTCAGATACAGATGCAGATGCAGATAGAGATAGAGATAGACACATACATACATACATAAATAGATATTAGCATTTGTTAAAACCAAAGTGCAAACTGCGCGTAGAAATGCCTTCAAAATGCGTTAACAAGGAGGAAAGCAACACAATTGTAAATATGTATACACATACACACACACATACACACACATGTATAACATACACATGTAGTTTGTTATATAGCATTGATACATACATACATACGTATGTATATGTATGTATATACAATAGATTTATAAGTATATACACATAGTACATAATAATAGTTAGAAATGTAAGATAAATCCAGCGCCCTAGTTTTAAGGTTCGCATATACACATACATGCATATTTAAAAAAAAAAAAAAAAATGAAAAAAATGAAAAGAAACATATACACACAACAGTATATATTTACTTATATGTACATATATACATACATACATACATACATACTAACATGTACGTTTAACGTTTGTTTTTAAACCGCGTAGATTGTTATGTAAAAGCAAGAACAACAACAACAACAACAAAAACAAAAAGCCTGCGCAACTGCCGATGAACCCGCATGTGAGCCGCACAATCAAAAAACAAAAAAAAAAAAAACATAAAAAAAGTAAATAAATAAATAAATAAAAAAAAATAAATAAAGCAAAAGGATAAGGTGCAGCAGCCATCGGCGCCTTAGGCTCGGTGCATGAATATTCATATGTGTACGTACACGCATGCATGTGAGTGTGTGTGTGTGTGTGTGTACTGTGGTATACTATGTACGAAATTGACATACATACGCGTGTACATATGTATGTATGTATGCCTTTTGAAAGCGCGGCTCCTACAACACAATGCGTTTGGCATGCTCTCAGGCACAGCGTCGAAACAAAGATAAAAGAAACTCGTATTAACCAAAAACAAAAAAACTAAAACTAAAACTAAAAAAAAATTACAAACAAAAAAAAAGTGAAAAATATAAATTAAACAAAACAAAAAAAAAAAAAAAAAACAAAAAAAAGAAAAAATTGTCCAAACAAACTTAACCAATGTCGGAATAAAGTTAACAAAATGGAGAGGTATCTTATTTAATAAATATTTTGTTTAATGTCCAGTCATCAGCAATGAACAAAGTTTTTGTAGTGTCTGTTTGTATATATATAAATATATAAATATAGTATATTGTAGAATTATATTAATTAAAAACATTTTTTAATTCTAGAGAGAACTATTTGTTTTTCTTTTATGTTGTGCAAGTGAGAGAGACCGAAAGAGAGAGCGAGAGAGAGAAAGAGAGCATATTCCAAAACTATTTGTGATTAAAATGAAAAAATAAAATAAAATAAAATAAACAACCGAGAAGGCAGATTAATTAATTAATTAATTAATTAAACGACATGGAACGAAATCGTAACCTCTAAGCCTTACTATAAAATCACCCCACGCGCGGGCCACAGCTGCTTATTTAATTATACTTATGTACATACGTGTATGTATGTACGTATACATATACATAAACATATACATATGCATATGTATTTGTATGAAGATCCAATTAGATAAATAAATAATTGTAAATTATTAACAAAAACGTTCATTTATTCTAAATACGATGGTTAAAATTTGTAACATCGATTATTACTATTATTATTATTATTATTATTATTATTATCATATGCATTAAAGACAAAAAACAAAAACAACAACAACAAAATTTAAAAAAAAATGCAATTTCTTGAAGCAAACTACAAAAAATGAAAAAGAAAACAAACAAATTTAAGTTAAGTCAAGTGTAAATCAAGCCTTAGTAAAAACTAGATTTAATAACAAACAAACAAACAAACAAACAACATAGAAAAAAAAAAAATTAAATAAAATACTTGTAGCTACTAACCAATACACGAAGTTAAAATTAATAATAATTACTTGTAAAATTGCGTGAACTGTATGCATGTATGTAAGTTAATGTGTGTATGTACGTTGAAGTTTGGCAAAGAGCAAGCGAATTTGTCTTACTTAAAATTAATTATTTTTTTAAATTATAATTTTCCAATTTTTTTTATTGTTTTACCAAAAGGTTTGTTTTTTATATTAATTGTAATCTGTAACTTAATATGCATATATTATTAAATAATTAAAAAGTAAAAAAAATAAAACAAACAAAAAGAACAAAACGAAAAAAAACTAAAAACCGGAAATGAAGATAAACCACAACAGCAACAAAAACAACCACACAGTGTAATTAACAAAAGTACTTTGCTTGAAAGTGTAAAATAAATTAATTTGAATAAAAATCACAAAGTATTTTAATTTCTTCATCCATGTGCTTCTCAGTTCAAATTAAGTTTAATTTTTGTCATGCGAGCCAGGAATTTAGATCGCTTTTCATATTGCAAAATTTAAGCAAGTTTATTAAATCATAAATTAGAAATTCAGCAATTATATAGTTTATTTAATTATAAACGAAATGCATGCTAATTATTCCTGATTTTAATATAATTTAAAGAATACTTATTTTTATTTTGGCTTCTCGACAAGTTGAAATTTAATCGTGCATAATTAACAAAAATATTGTATTTCTTGGCTTTAAATGTTTTTGGTCAAATGCCAGATTTTTTGTAAGCCGTGCACGGTCACTGTCACACACGCAAACTATTTGCCGAAATTCATGAAAACATTTGTTCAAATATCTTGCTCACGTTTTGTTTGCAAGCGTGTTTGATTGAGCCAAACACAAATCGCACTTTAAAACAGATGCTAAAATTATTAATTGATAAATTTTGTTTGCTATGTGGGACCACTGTGCAAAACATTTGACTAAAATTCGCATTTTTTGACGTCAAATGTTTTGTAGGTGCATAAACACCAAACTTTTTGCTGTTTGCTTTTAGCTGTTTGACAAACTTTTTGATGAAAAATGTTGGGCAAATGTTTTGCGCGTGTGACCATAGCTTAAGTAAGCAGCAACTAGAGCTTGATCCTTGGATTCTGATTCGGTTTGGCATAAACATTTTATTACAGCCTCCCCCCAATCTGCGGTCTTATAAATATTTAGCCATGTTCTGCCGGATCGGCGCCGTCACAGGTAAGCCGTAACCACTTCAGCAAAAGGTCTATGACCAGTAGGCATTGACATATATATGTATGTATGTATTGTACATACTAACGCATGCAAAAATACACATGTATGTACATATGTAACATATTTTATGGCGATCACTGATTTACAGCTTGGCTGCCATATGAAACTGTCATTGGCAAACAATGAGAATTCTAGGACATTCCGGGAAATCAATTGATTGAAATCTGTATAACTCGCGTGCACTTGTTTACCCTGTTCCATAACCAATCCTTGCAACAGAACAAGGATAGTACAAAGGAATAGAGGCCATACCGCCTTATATGTATGTATATGGGACTACTCGTATACTCGTATTAGATAAATGGAGTGTTGAAACAATAATCTGTAGGACGCTCCTGTGGCGGCATCTATGATCCTTACACCGCACGCCCTGCTGCGTTTGACAGAGCAGCAGCAGCTAGTGGCAAACTGGATAAATCTATGAAAAATAGATTTTCTCTTCTTTTCTTTTCTTTTTCTTTATTTTTTGTTTTTGCTTAGAAATAGAAAACGGTCGCTAAAGTCAAAAAAGGCGGCAAAACCATCAGAAAAAAATAAAAAAATAAAAAAATAAATAAAAAATAAAAGGTGCACCAAGGCAAACAATGCGACATTAATTAGCCCAGCTACAAATTGCAACAAGTTGTTGTTGTTGTTGTAGCTATTATTTGCCGTTAGAAGCTACCGATCTAACTAAATATGTACCATGTGTATATATGTATAAATGCGTGCTTCTTCAATATTTCGATCTTTAATCGGATCGTATTAACATTTTATATCTGTAAAATATGTTCATCTGGGAAATATAATTATAAATCAAAATAAATATGTTCATAATGAAAAAAAAAAAAAAACTAGATAGCAGTTGGAAAGTGGCAATAAACTTAATTTGCATATATGCCGCGGGATAGCAAGAGCTGATCTATTTCACTTCGGAGAAAATAAGAGTTTGCCAAACTTTGAGTTAGCTCTCCATCACAACTAGAAATCAAAATCAGAACTGAAAATTAGCATATCTTTTTGGCACAGATATATAGAAATTAAATTAAAATTGTAAACGCCCGTAGTAATTAATTATATAACATGTGCATTTAAAAGTTTTCATATTGCTTGCTGCAAATGTAAATGTTAAAGGAAGAGATTTAATTTTATTTAATCAAACCATTTGACCAATTCTGCGCGCATCCTATTGTAATATTTTGACTTTTACCTTAAAATACCTTGCGTAATGTACGTGTCCGTCGATGACTAGGAGGGGAAGAGGCGCAATTTTTTCTAAAATTGCCACTAGAGTCCCTGAACATCGTAATACCAAAAATAAACAACATTTCCGAATTTATTTTCTTCTGGAAATGTAGATTGGGCTTTTTAGTGGCGAGGTATGGGAACCATTTAAAATGCTCTAATTTTCAGACAAAAAGTGTTGAACAGCCATTTTCAGAAAAGGACATTCAGCATTTTCGATTTTTGGCAATAATTGTTTAATTTTTATATTAAAGATGAAAACTATTTATTTATACTACGAAATTAGCTTTTCTTAAAAAGTTAAAAATGCATAATAATGGTAAATTGCGCAAAATTCCAAATATGAAAAATGCTTCCCAAAAACGATGGAATACATATGGATGTACATACATTTTTAACATTTAATGATGTAAGTCTAGCAAAAGTCCTTTCGGTTTAGGCCAAGTCTGTCTTCAGTTTCTCTCATCAGATTTTCAGTGAACATTTATTTTTTTTGTCATGATTTGCTAATAATATTTGGAAAAATGTTTGAACAAATTGTTTACTTCAAATGCGTTTATATCTTGAGGTGTGTAGATACGATGTTATAATAAATTATCTCGTGTCGCTAACCCCATCTTACATTCTTTTTTTTTAGCGAAAGCATTAGTTATTTTGTAGCAGTGTATTTTGGACATGAGACAACCACATAATTGGTTGCGCATCATAAGATGCTCTTTGCGCATCGAGCTTTAATATTTTTCTTATTTTTTGCAGCATTTGAAACTAAAAAACGCGATTTTAAACAGAATATTATTAAAAAATATAAAAATTAAACACATAAAAAACCTCTTCCTGATAACCAGATGATTTATATGAAGAAGTAATGTGCAAATTTTGAAAAGGATCGGTTTAGTTGATTTTAGTTACGATGTTAACGGACTTCAGAATTGACATTTTTAAGAAAATCAATGAAGTTTTTAAAAGTAAAATATTAGCTTTATGTAGGTTTGGGTTTATTGTAATTGAGTACATATGTACATGTATATACCAGATCGGGCTGATATACATTTTATGTAAAAACTGCGACCCTTGGCTAAAAAATAAAATTTCAATTTTATTTATCAAATGTAAAGACGTTTTTGTACGAAATTTGAAATATGGTTAGCCCCGTGCATTAAAAAAAGGTATCACAGGGTTAACTTAAAATTTTTAAACAATATACTCGGAAAATTATTCATTCAAAAAAAAAAAAAAAAATCAGGAACTAAAAATTGATAAAAGGACATATACAAGTATACATACATTTATATATGATAAACATAATATTAAGCCCAAAATTTGTGGGTTCTTAAGTTAAAAAGAGAATAATCTGTAAGATTTTAAGAAATTTGTCAGCACACATTACTCCACATACAATATACCTACTCACATTCATACATACATACATTCACAATTTTATTTTATTTTATTTATATCAAGATGCAGTTTGTTTTAAAACCCAGATTTCAAATGAAGAGATTCAGAGCCCACTATTTCATAGTAAAACCTTATGTATGTATGTATGTATGTGCATACACATACACATACACATACACATACATACAATCCGTGCTGACTTTAAGAGTTTAAAAGTAATTGTAGAGAGAACCTCCAGACTTGCAGCATAATCTTAGAAAGGCAACATGAGAACGGGCAAAATATTTGCTGACAGTAAAAGGATTTAAAGCGTAAATCCTATAAATCCAATTAACATAAAATTGTGCATCGGCAGGGGGAATGGTACCGGAACGGGGTAGAGCCATATACATATACAAGTATGTTAAATTGTACTTGCAGATTAGTAGCTGAACGGGCAATATAAATGAAATGAAATGAAATTTCAATTGAAGCTAAATCATGAAGGTAGCATATGTATGTGTATATACAGTGTATGTGCATATGCGATACCTGTACAGTGTAAACTGTAACTACATACACACATGTATGTATACATATACGAAAAGGGGTAACAATAGATAGCAAACTTTGCTTGTTGATTTCTACAGACTATCCCTTGACTTTTCCGGCTAAGCGATTGTAAAACTTGGATTATGTATTTATAGCACCCGGCAACCACCTGGGTAGTAGGTGCGGTTTAATCCGAGACCACCAAAGAGATCATGGAGCGCATCACCTAATCTTCTCGCTTCTTGCTTCTCGCTTCAAGCGTATGTATATGGTATGGTACCTTGGTAACGGTTTACAGCCTCTACCTTCGACTGCTCACTGGGTAAAGGGATAATCGTTGCCGCTGCTGAACGGGATTAGCATATCATTTTATTAGAAATCCCAAACAGCCCGGCAAAAAGCGTGGTATGTATGTGTATGTATGTATGTATGGTATGTTTGTTGTTATTGCTAATCGTAGAAAAGTTAAGGACGAAAACCAAATGCTAAAACAAAACTTAACATACCCCATCTATGGTACATACATACACCATATACAGTAATTGCACTCTACTATTGGAAAAATGTCAAATAAAAATCACATACATACATACATGCATACATACATACATACATACATATAAATGCTTATGTGTAAAAAATAAAAACAAAAAAAAATATCAAAAAATTATTGTACTTTTAAATATTATGTTCAATAGCAAAAAGTTAATGAAAAATATAAATAAATTCTATTTTAAGTATAGAAAATAGAAATAACAACAATTTTTTTTGTTTAAATAAAAACACTTGTTAATTATTGAACATAAGATTAGTTTCGTCATAGTAAATACATATATGTAATTGGTTCTGGGACTTAAGCTGTGTATTTAATTATTATTTTATTATACCATAGCATTTAATTATACTATTTAAGTAAACAAAAAATTAATTAGATTTGTTTTGTATAGAACTAAATAATGTATAATAAATTAATTTTCCAGACCATCTGACAGTTTCATAGTATTGTATTTATTTTTTTGTTTAATAGTGTATACATATGTATGTATGTATATGTATAACATATGTAGATGGCGCCTCTCATACAAACCAATTATGTTCATTGTTAAGTACAATAACAACTGTCAGGATCCCGTCTATTTCGGGTGACATTGGATTTATTCGCGTTCAATTCTTCGCAAAGACGCAGTCCGTTGAGAAGGCTTTGCTCCGATCTTTGCGATTTGTATATACAAATGTATGTACATATGTAAGTATGTATACATATAGTATGTACATACATATGTCGAATTTTTAATGAGATTTGAATTTTCATAGTTATTGTTAAAAGCACGCAAAATATGTGGCAAACAATAAATACACTATGCTTATTTGTTTGAATATTTATAATTTTGTTATCGTAAGTACAATTTTTTTTTAATACCATTTGTTATTATTATAATTATTATAACATATATTCGATTTTACATAGTTTTAAATCTATTAAGTAACTGGTAAATGGGCAATGTTGCATAAATTTCACAAAGAATCTTTAAAAATTAAATCGCATAGGCAAAAAAAAAAAGATAAAAACAAATGCACATAACTGGTTTTTCACGAACTTTGCAAATTTCCCAGTCGAAGTATCTAAAATCGCATATTAGTGAGTCCATACTACGACCTAAAAGATGCATGCTAGGAAAATAACAGTCTTTTTATGTATGTATGTCTGTATGTCTGTGTCCGCGACGATAAACAATTTTATATACGATATATATATATGTGCATATACATACACAAATATGTACATTTTATATATACATACTTGTGGTTAGATGTAGTTAGAAAAATTAAAAATTGTGCAATTGCAAATACGCAAAATGAAGAAATTTATTTATTGCCAATATTTCAGTTAAAATAAAAATCGGATATATAATGCTTAGTATTTATGTACATACATATGTAATTTCAAGTATGTACATATGTAAGTATGTATACACGTACAAAAATTCAACCTGATATTACTCTTATACACATACATACAAATGCATGTATGTACCATAAGCATATACACTTGATTAACTTTATAAATACAGTCGAGTCCCCATAATCCAAAATGGCTAAAGGATCACATTTTGATACGATTTACGGGGATTTTCGATTTATTGAGCTTTTAATAAGGCTGAGTAGAAAAAAATCGCCAACACACACAGAGATAGATATACTGTTGACTTCATATCTTTCGGAAATGTAAAGCTTTGCTTCTGAAATTGGGGTGAAGGTCAACCACAGATAAACCCACATATGAAAAAAAAAAACAAAAGGAGAGCTACACGGTGTTTATTCATGGTCATTTTTAGTCAGGGAGTACTGTTTTTATTTTTCGCGTTCGAAACAATTTCATTTTATAAGAGATTGCATATATTCTTTACGTTGCGAAAAGTATTACGATTTAACGAGGGGACCAAAATGTATGAAAATTTTACGAATTAGCGAGTTTTTTTTTTGAAGGAGACGGAAATTTTCACGAATTATAGAAGTTTTCCATTTAGTGGGGGACAGATTATCGAGACTTGACTGTATAAACAAATGTATGTCGAAATCAATCAATTATACATTTTGTTATGTTTGGAGAGATTTTAGAAAACCGAAAAATTAAAACATTTTTAATAACAGTCGGAATCAATTTTGGGACTTTCTTAATTACACACAAATCTTAAGATTTTATCGATTTTTATAGGCGTTGGAATTGGTATTGTACATACATACATACATACATGTATATTTATATAGAAACCTATATATGTACATACATACATAATTTGGTGTTTGTAAATCTGAGATCGACACATTAGATCGACATGTTAATCGTCACCAAGTATTTATGTATATACATAATACATATATACATGTATATATATGTATGTATGTATGTTATATACAAATGCATATATGTACCTATGTACATGTATTTTCATATACACTGACCCCCTTTGGACACACCTCTTTGTCCGCGTTAGAAACATTTACATTTGCCTATTTTATGATACCCTGTTTTCCCATTTAACAGCAGAGGCAATCATTTAATTGCGGCGTGGCGTCCACGTTGCGTATGCGGGCGCGTGGTAAAAGGCCCACCTGAATGATATACAGCAATAACAAAGAGTGCTGGTGGGAGGGGGCAGAAGTAGATAAAAAGAGAAGGAAAAAAAAAACAGAAAACAGAAAACAGCAAAATAAAAAGGAACAAAAAGAGAAAAAGGCGAAGCAGCCAGCTAACAACAATAAAGCGTTGTGTCATTAATATGTGTGTATGTATGTACATACATACACGCACACACTCATACACGCGCATGCTCACAAATACAAACTAAAGGCAGCGTGAGAGCGAGAGCGCGCAATCACACTTCTACAACGCTGTTGTTGTTGTTGCGCCTGTTGTTGTTGCGCCTGTTGTTGTTGTTGTTGTTGTTCGCTCAGAGTGTGTGTGGTGTTTGGTAACGCCTTTTTAAATACAGTTATTTCATTGGGCCGCGCCACAAATTTTTTACTTTTTTATTGTTATTGTATTGATACTTATTTGAGTTATGGGCGTTGAGGTTTTTCCTCTGAGGTCGTTACATGGCGTCTTATCGCAACTTCTTAAGCATACATACATACATACATTTGTGCATGTGTGAGTGTATCCATATGTGCGTATAAATACGTATGTATGGCTTATTCACATACTATGCGATACATGCACATATATACATACATATATACATACATACATACATACGTACATTTATAAATACATCACGTACTATTATTCATTTATATTTATGCATTTTTTGGTGTTAACGTTGTTTACAACCTGAATCCATTAAAATTAATGAAAAGGATATCTAACATAAGAGATCTGTAAATGTATATAAATACATACATATGTATATGTATGTATATATATACTAATAAACAAATGATTAATATACGCGGCGATCGATCGATTTTATAATTATAATACAAGACTTACGTACATGTGTATATGAACTCGGAACAACAAATCATAAATGTATATACACATATGTGTGTATGTACATATGAATGTATGGTATGTATAATGTACACAAATATGATGGTGATGAAGGTGGATGATAATGAAAATCTGTCAAAAAAGGATCGAACTGTGAATAGGAATCGCGTGTTTATGGACTGCTTCCAGAAGTTGAAAGGTCACTGGAAGTGCAATGTATTTCATTGAATAAGATGATGCAGAATAAAAATATAATATTAGTAGTATGAAAGCAGGTCAATTTGCTAAAAGTTAAATGGATCGAAACTAGAATTTCTCACTAAACACTATCTAAACTTATGCAAATACATATACACATTAAACTTATACAAATATGTAAATACATACATACATACATATGTTTACTAATGCATTTATTGTATGAATGATTTCTTTTATAAACTTAAATTTATAAATTTTAAAAAAATTGAATTTAATTCGGAAACAAAATAAATTTCAAGTTTTCAAGAGAGAAAGAAAATTGGCTTAAAAGTTATAACGGATATTCATTCCTTATAATCAGCAAGTATCCGATGAGGAATACATATTAAGTTCCGGAGTCATAATCCAATTCGGGAAGGGATTAGAGCAAACTATCGTGAATGTATTCAGAGCAAACAAATGTTATTCAATTGTCGATGAGGCCGCAAACAAATGTATCTTATTCAAAAGTTCAGATCTGAGATTGAAGACTTTTTGACTCTGATTGATAATGGAAAATGTAATCCATACTCGTAAATGTAGTGCAATGAATTATTATTTTAATTGTATTAAATGAAATGCCGAATGAAAAAATTTAATCGGCTTAGTGATAGTCGTTGCCAATATAATGACTGACTGGCAGTTTAAATAGCCGTTAAATGAAATGAAATAAAGATATCAATGTTTTTTGCCATTATTTCCACTTTTGGGTTACCTAAAATTAAGTTCTTCTTTCAAGACACATTATAAAAATTGAGAATAATTTAAATGTTGAAATTGATTTAGAAACAGCACGTTTGGCTTTAAACATAATTTTTAAGAAATTTGTAATTTACATAGAAGAAAAATAAAAAAGTCAGAAATAAAAAGAAAAAGATTGTTAATATAAAAAAAAGTTCTCGAATTTAGAGTTTGTTGTTCAAATTTTGGAAAAGGTTTTGAATTTTATTTTAAGTTTTTTAAACATTCCTTCCTAATGAAAAATCGGATATTATATCCCGTTTAAGAAAGCTCAATAGCATTCGAGCATTCGAGTACATACCTATATTTTTATTTATTTAATAAGTATTAAATTTGAACACTGCATTAATTAAACATTTTAAGTTTAAATATATTTGATTAATTCTACTCATGAAGTCAGATTTTGCTGTAAAGAGCAAGTATATAAATGTTGTATATGCATAAACATATATGTACATATGTACATATATGAAAATATATGACTGTGTCCAAGTATACATACTTACGTATGTATTAACATTTATATATAATTATATATCTAAGTATGCATGTACATACATATGCATCTACTGTGTCGTTGCAATTTATTATTTTGTTTATAATATGTATATACACGTCCATACACACATACATGCATACATATGTCCCTGTAATACTTTACGGGTACCTATGTGTATATGTACATATGTATGTATGTACATACATGGACTGATCCGTGGATTCGCAGCACAACCGAAAAACCGAAGGAGTGGTGCAATATGAGAATCGCAAGCACAAGCAATATGGAACAGTGATACATAACAGAAAATATGTATGCATGTGTGTGTGTGTGTATGCACACATGCACTCACACATAGGCGCATACGCACATCCATAAGTAATGCTCACCCAATTGCTTTGACACAGAAACCCACACATAGAAATTAAAACAAAACGCTTACGGGGCCAACTACTACAATACAGCTCGGCTCAGCTCAGCTCAGCTCAGCTCAGAGGCACTTGCAAGAGAGTGTGCACACGATGGGTGCGAGTGAGATGAAGAGCCAAAACAATGCCAGGGATGGTTGTTTGCGAGAGGCGTAAGCGGAGACAACAACCACCAAGCAAATAAAATACAGTCGCTGGCGAAACGATGTGTGCCAGAAGAGCACAGCACGATACGCTGCTGACGATGAGGTCGCTGCCTGCTGCCGTCATCAGTGATTCGCTTTATACGTTGTTAGACTCTCTTGCTGCGTTTTGGAATTCAGTCGACAACGATAATTACCGGTGGTTGTGTCTTGAGCGCAGCGGCGACTGAGGTCTAAAAACAAGACCAAACCCCGTATACCCGCACGCGATCATCGTTCGTTCTTCTGCAGAGCAAACAAATCGCGAAAGACAAGAAAAAAGCGGAACGATCCTCCAGTGTATGCAAAAACAAAAACAAAAACAAAAGCAACAACAACAACACAACAAAAGAAAAACGATAAAATTGAAAGTTACCTTATAAAAACCAATACAAATAAATTGTACAATTTTTTTTCCCTTTGTTTTTACTGTTAATTAACTAGTGGCAGTCACTCTCTATGAAAATTATTATTGACAAAAGCCTCAACGTCAACGTCGACGTCAGCGCTCAAAGTACAATTATCGAAAGAAAACAAAAACAAAAACAAATACAAAAACAAAAACAAAAACAACAAATAAAAACAAAACAAGGCAAAATATGAGAAAGAAAACAGAAACGCCGCAGCTAAAAATTTGCGCAGTTTTGCGAGCAGCGCGCGTTGCTTTAAGGCTATAATTATAGTATATGAAAGCGCACGTGTGCGTGTGCATATAGGATATACTACATAAGAAGTTAATAAAAAAAAGAAAAAAAAAAAAAACAAAAATAAAAGTAAAACAAAGCAGAAAAAGAAGAAGTTATAATAATACAAGTGAAAAGCGTGCCATAATTACAACAATATTAAGAGCAACAACAACAACAACAATAACAGGACGAAGCGTCGGCTGTCTAATTACAATAATCAAAAGTGTAAACAAAATCAATAAACGATCATGAGTGAAAATTGCTAACAGAAAGTAAATAAAGTATAAACGGCAATAACATCGACAATTCTACAAAGAAGAAGAAGAGGATCCTTAGCCAACATGATTGACGCCACCTGCAATTATTTGAATTCCTATGCGTTTCCACAACTAGCCACAGTGCCGCAACAAATCCATCAGCAGCAGCAGCAGCAACAGCAACAACATCAGCAACAACATCAGCAGCAGCAACAGCAGCAGCAACAGCAACAGCAAATGCAATCACAGCAGCAGCAACTGCAATCACAAGAGCAACACCAGCAGCAACACCAGCAACAACAACAGCAACAGCAGCAACAACAGCAACAGCAACAAGCAACGCATGATTTCAATAGTGCCACATTACTGTCCGCCAGTGCGACTGCCACCTCCAATGTCATTGCCTCTTCCGCCTCCACCGCCGCCTGCTCGACATCTTCCTTATCGACGCCGCTGGCCATGTACGGCAAACAAATAAGTGGAGCAGCAACGGTCGGTGACACAGCGGCAGGAACACATCAAGTAGTGCCGCCGCCAATGAAAATGGAAATGCAATATCCGCCGCAGGCATCATCCACTGGCAGTATATCGCCCAGTTCGAGCATATCGCAGTCAGCGGCTTCCTCGGCATCAGTGTCCCCTAGCATCTTTCCATCACCAGCGCAATCATTTGCCTCAATATCAGCAAGTCCGCCAATGGCAGGTGGCTCCTCATCAGCATCAGCATCGTCCAAGTCTTCGGTAGCAGCGGCGGCGGCGGCAGCGGCGGCTGCTGATTTGGGTGCCGCAGCTGTGGCAAATGCAACTTATGGCTGGAATACGGCCGCCTATACAGGATTGCCGACGAGGTACGTACATTCACGGATACTAACCTGGTTCTAACCACCACCACCACCACCATGACACCGCCACACCAAATTGTTTGTTGCATTTGTTTCCGTTTCCATTACAGAACTCAATTTCCGTATGCGCAATATGCCTCCGACTACTATGGCAATGTTGCAACAGTGGGCGTTGCAGCATCAGCCTCGGCCGCCTGGTTTTCGCACCAGGAGCGACTGTATCATCAGCAATGGTCATCGCAAAGTTATCCGAGTTTCAATTTTGACGATATTGCCTTCCAGAGCCAATTGCATCGGCGCTCCGTGCGATGCACCTGTCCCAATTGCACAAACGAAATGAGCGGATTGCCTCCAATTGTTGGCCCAGATGAGCGCGGGCGCAAGCAGCATATATGTCATATTCCTGGCTGTGAGCGCCTTTATGGCAAAGCCTCGCATCTGAAGACCCATCTGCGTTGGCATACGGGTGAGCGTCCTTATCTTTGTCTTACCTGTGGCAAGCGTTTCTCGCGCTCCGACGAACTGCAGCGTCATGGACGCACCCATACAAATTACCGGCCGTATCCATGCTCCATCTGCTCCAAAAAATTCTCGCGCAGCGATCACTTAAGCAAGCATAAAAAAACCCACTTTAAGGACAAAAAGTCAAAGAAAGCGCTGACCACCGAGGCTAAGGAGCAGAGCGCGGCCATCAAGCTGGAGAAGACTAAGAAGGGTCTGCTGGGCACGAAAACGCTCAAGGGTACGACTGGTACGGTTACGGGTTCTAATACTGCTACGGGCCCTGGCACGGAAATCCCAATGGCCCCCAGCAGTGTGCAGTTCAAACAGGAGCAACCAGAGTCATCCAGCAGTTTGGGCTTTGCCTCCTATGCGAATCTCTATCAGCAGTCAGCCGCAGTTGCGGCAGCTACGGCAGCGGCAACAACAATATCTCTGCCACCGCCGCTGCCACTTTTTCAACCACATCAGCAAAGCGATACCGCGCTTATACCGCTAAGCGGCGGCAGCAATAACAGTAATACCGGCGGCGGCAGCAGTAGCAGCCTTGGAAGCTATGAGTCCTGGAACAGCAGAGATGGCAAAAGCAATAACCGCACCATGGCGCAGAATCAAACTACCTCAACGAGTGCCCGACCACCATCTGTCAGATCGGCATCCATATCCAGCAGCAGCAATGGCAGCCAACCGCAGCATTATGCCGCCCTCGCGATGCAAAGTGAATCGCAGCTGGCATCGGAGTACGGATTGACGATGTCCGGATTGGCAAGTGGCGCCAACGATAGCAGCAGCAGCAGCAGTAATAATTCAAATATTGGATACCCTGGCCTAATTGATCCAATGAAGTCAGAGCATGCGGCCAGCTATCCGACAGAATTTGCCACTGGCTCCGGATATGGCTATGCGCATCATCCTGTCGCCCATGCACATCATGCCCATGCTCATCATCATCATCATCATCATCATCATCACAATGCGTGGACCGCCGCTTATCATCCGCATGCCACGGCTTAGATGAAACAATTATTGCGGATGGTTTGTTGTTGTTGCAAAACTTGTAAAACAAAAGAAAAAAAAAATTGTTTTTTTTTTGTGTTAAAATTGATTTTTATCTTAATTTTAAATTAATTATTTTTTTTTATTTTTGTGTAGAGAAAAAGTCGGTTGACACCGCCATAATGTAGAATATACACAAGTGCTAGTATATTCAGACTAAAGTATGCATGCATACAGATATAAAATATACAAACATACACACATACATACACACACACACACATACATACATAAATACATATGTGTATATATCGTAAGACCCTGAAATTTGTATTCTAATCAATTCCAAAACGTGAAGTCCATGTCCTCTAGTTTTTGTTTTGCTAGTAACCTAAGTTGTCATCGTTAAGTGATTAGAAATCTATAAATATATATACATATATATAATAAATATATTATATATATATATATGTATATGTATATAATGTCTATTTATATGCATTTGTAAACACAAATATAAATACATACATTTATTACATAACATTATTAATCATAATAAACACACATACATATGTCAATAACATATAAAATATTTTTTATATTTTTTTTTTATAGGATAAAGTTTTTTTTGCATAAATATATTATATATATAAATGAATAAATATATATACATACAGAATACGTACATACATACATTTATCCATATAAAGTTGTGTACCATAGAATTGAAATAATTGTTAACTGTATTTAAGATAAATTATGTCAACAACAAAAAACAAAAAAAAACATAAAAACAAAATACACAAATACCACACGGCAAAAATATAATAAAACCAACAAATATTGCTAACAACTAAAATTGTTTAAAATTTCTTTAAAAAAATTTAACAAATATTCTCTCAAATAATCTTTTGCTGCGAATTGGAAATTTCTTGTGAGTTACTTTCTCTTGGGCATGACTTTTTTTTAAAAGTGTTTTCAACAAAAGAAAAACGTTTGAAAGTGTTTTTTTTTTTTCAAGAAAATTAATCGATTAGAAAACGTTTTGGGAAATCCGAAAATAACCAAAATCACAAAGTGCAGGGTTTTTTTGTGTTGTTATGAAAGCAAAAATTTAAAAAAGAAAAAAACCATATACATAGATGCGATAAACTATTGGTAAATTGAAAAGAAAAGTAAGTAATAATGTGAAATTTTATTAAATCTATTAATTATTTGAAAATAATTATTATTATTTACTCAATTTTTTGTATAAATGAAATGCAATCAATTCTTGTGGCACGTTTCATCTGATGCCACAAATCATATCTAAAAGTGAAATATGTTACATACTCGTACATACATACACACTTGCTGTGCATATAGCATATACCATATACTCGTATATTGTAAATAAATATAGTAGAAAATGGTTAAAATATTGAAAACAATAATCAATGCACAACATATGTATGTTGGTCCCTTTTGTGTTTTGTGTTTATCATTTTTTGTATGTTGTGTTTGTTTGTTTGTTTGTTTGCTGTTGTTGTTGCAGTTGTTGTTGTTGTTGTTCTTTTTTTTGTGAGCCATTAATTGAGGAAAGCAAAAAGTTAAAAGCTGAAACATTACATACAATACATAACTGCTCAAA
Organism: Mulgravea parasiatica; assembly: GCA_037075045.1. Taxonomy (NCBI): domain Eukaryota; kingdom Metazoa; phylum Arthropoda; class Insecta; order Diptera; family Drosophilidae; genus Mulgravea; species Mulgravea parasiatica. Next base: position 63,100 of record JBAMCR010000044.1, read on the forward strand.
ACTTACTCGCTGAGTATTTTACACGCAATAAAAAATAGCAGCCTTGAAGAAAAATGACCAAATCATAACATGGCCATTTATCATCATTAAGACAAGAGAGTTCAAGTCCCAGTGCCTGTCCTACTCCAGCTTATGTTAAAAAAAAAAAAACAAATCGTGTTGTAGCCCCCTTGGCGCATGGTCTACAGTTTCTTCTACAGATCTTGTGAATTGTATTGTATTGTACAACGAACACAACCAACATAACAAATACAACAAATACAACAGATCAACAGATCAACAGCAACAACTTGCCACTTCAGTTATAAATCAATCAGATTTATTCGCTATTTAACATACGAGTAGTGTGCATCCTCAGCCAGCGAGCCAGGCAAGGTAAAGTTCACCGGGAAGCGAGACTTCAAAAAAAAAACAGAAAACGCACTCGAAAATAGAAAGCAAAACCAAAACCCAAAACCAAAACCAAACTCAAAAGCAAAACTATTTCTTTGAGCGTCCAACGTGTCGTATGATTAACGCTCGTGTGAAGCTGCCATCCACACCCAATCCCAATGAATACCTTTACGACTGACTGTTTTCCAAGTTTTCCCCCAAAACCAAACAGTTTACCCACGTCACACTTTACCATTGGTGCAGCAACAGATCAGACACATATGTACATACATACATACATACATACATACGAGTACATACGAGTATATCAATATATTATAATTATAACTGACCACATTCGATTTTACTACTCAACATTTTTGTCTACAGAAAAATGGAGTTAACGTTGCGATAAACTCTTTTATCTATTAATGTGTAACAATCAAGGACTAAGGACATTTTTCACATTTCACTTTTTACATTTCACTTTTTACGTTTCAATTGATTTCAATCAAAATATGAAAGCATCATTCGAATTACTCAATTTGATTACATTTTTTTGCCTTGGTATCAGGGATTTACTATCGCATCTAATCGGATCATAAAGGGATAATCACTTCACTTCACTTCACTTCACTTCACTTCACTTTGCATTCGCTCACAAGTGAATTGTGTTCTGTTAACGAAAGGAGTCAGGTCGAGTATGATTTATTTTCGCCAATTTAAATGTGAGACATTTAGGAAAAAAAAAAACGAAAAACAAAAAAACAAGAAACAAGATAAAAACCTCGTATTTCAAATGGTTACGTCTTTATATTTGATGCGTGCAGCTACTGTGACTTAGTACCATATACCATATACCATATACCATATACCATACACCATATATATATATTGTGGGTATCAGATGTTCTGTTCGAAAACTGAAGAAACTTCTTCGAATTTGGCGCTAAATGACACCAACGGCCTGACACACTCGATATTTTACCATAAATGAAGTGGTCAAGGTGCTCGGGTAAGTACGGTAGTGTCACACGTACTTGGTACAAGAAGGAGAAGAAGAGTTGCTTCACTCCAATATGAGAGAGAGAAAGAAAGCCACTTGATTGCTCTAATTTTAAACAAATATAGTATAAATAATAAAAATGTTACACAACCACTTGACGGTTGATTGGTCGCACTTTGTGTTTCAGTTTACTCAAAAAACAAATACCGCCTTTTCAGAGAATCAGACTCAGCTCATACGACGCACAGCCAGTTGAGTGGAGTGGAGGGGAGTGAAGTGAAGTGAAGTGGAGTGCAGTGCAGTGCAGTGCAGTGCAGTGCGGTGATCCTGACAGCAACAACAAAAGGGCAAATTGGGTTGTGATTATCGCTTCTCAGGTCTTTTTCACATTTTTGTGACTTAAGCGTGTGCGTGTGCGTGTGCATAGGCTCCTCTAAAGAACTGCAGCTTAGGTACATATACACACACACACACACACACACACACACACACACACACGCATACTCATGCATTCGATAGACAAAAGGACGAAAATATGTGGAAAATAATGTACATGACTTAACTAGAAAATGCTTAACATTTGGCACTTGGTATTTACTTGTGTTTAGTTGTTCACTTTTCACTTTTCACTTTTTGTCTCTGCATTTACCGTTTACCGTTTTCCGAGTTTCGGACCATGGCCATTGGGTTTCTAGTACATCTTTTCTTCTTCTTGTTGTTGTTGTTGTTCTTGCTGGTTACTTTTGTTGTTGTTGTTGTTGTCGGTTGCGGTCTTTTTAGTAGGCGTGTATTACATGGTCATCGGTGATTATAAATTTGTGTGTTTTCTTTAGTTTATGTTTTTTTTTCTTGTTGTTGTTTTTTTTTTTTGGGTTTCTTATTTTCTCTTTAGTTGTTTTGGCGACTCTTTTGTTTTTGACATTGTGTCGGCTTTTTCTTTATTAAAAAATTATTACAGCATATGGCTCAGCTTACTTAAGGCTTACTTAGTTACCACTCAACCTATTCTAACGCGAGCCCTTCTCTCTCTCTCTCTCTCTCTCTTTCTTTCTATCGGGATGTATATACATACAATACAATACATACATACCATACGTATATGTATGCACATATGTGCATTGATAGCGGCATTATTAAATTCTGTTAAAAGCGTTTCTTCCTATTGGCCAATAAAAACAAATATATTTTTAATCCTGTGAAAAAAAATACAAAATTCATTTCCCTATCAGAATTATGCATAATTTTGATATTGAAATTAAATTTGAAATTAAATATAAATTATTCTTTTTTTTTTAATTTACAAATTAAGTTTTCATTATTTATTTTTAAATAAACAAAAATGAATTTCATCAATTTAAAAGCTTAAAATCGAATTATGTATAGTATTAATCATGTTATTATGTTTTTTTTTTTTTATTGTTTTTAATAAATTAATACATACGTATGTATATACATGTACGAGTATGTACATACCATATTCGATTTCTTTTTATACATAATCATCAATTTAGGTATGGTATTTTCATGGGTCGAGCATAAACAAACTTAGCTGTGATTTAACATACTTCAGTTATGTATGTATGCATATGGTATATGTGGAGACGTTGGCATCTGTTGGCCAACTGGAACTAACGGAACACGATCCAATACGAGTTCGTCTAACTGGCGAATCTCCGAGCACGTGCCTTAATCATCGCACTGCATATTAGAGCGTAAAGTGTACACAAATTTCGAAAGGATATGTTTAATTAGGTATGAGTGTTTATTTTTTTTTTTTTTTTGCATGATTTGTATATGGGTGAGGGAGGGGGGGGGGGCGGGCGTAGTGTATTCGGGTCCAACAACTCAATCAGGCGGACGGACAGGAGTGCTCCGTTGTTGACATCTGTGGCATACAAATTAAAATGTTTGTGGGCAGCTCTTTATTATTCGATTGCATTGTGCGATGTGTTTATTAAGCGGCCAACTTGTGGAAAACAATGACCGAAAGCAACAACAACAACAACAACAAAAGCAACAAAAGCAACAACAGCAACAACAACAAAAGCAACAAAAGCAACAGCAACAACAACAAGCCAACACAGGCGAGCCAAAGAAAAGTGCGACATATGTGCAGTCAATAAATTTTCCACTTTTCATGCTGACAGCACAAAAAAAGAAAAACGAAAAAGAAAACAAAAAAAAAGAAAAGTAAAAAGAAAAAGAAAAAGAAAGAACTATCACACGAATGACATACAAAGATATGCACCGCTAATAGCCCCACAATGACCATGCGCATTTTCGAAGCTTTTTACTCCTTGAGCATGGAAATAAACAAATATAGTACAGGATTCATACATACATACATACATACATACATACATACAGTGCTCAACAATATCAAAATGTACAATCCACACATACATACATACATATACATACATACATTCGTCCCTCTTTTGTTTCGCAATTTTCTTGATTCGCACTTAACGTATTTGTCTATGTCAAATTTTGCCACATACCATATAAGTATATACATACATTTATTGAATTAACACACCTATCTAACCCCCTCCTCACCCCTTCTAGCCATAGTTCCTGCTCCTGTCCATCATCCACGCGAAACACCAACCAACTGAACTTAATTTGAAAAGCTTAAATAAATTTTAAAAATATATTATTCTGATGATAATAGTGAATTAATTATTATTTTGATTATTATTTTTACTATTATTATTTACTTTTATTATTAATTGCTTTTTGTGTAAATACGATTCTAAGCAAAAATTAAATAAAAGTGATAATTCAATTAAAAAAATAATACTATAATTGTGTTAAGTTGATTTCTTTGTAAAAAAATACGACACAATACCTAAAAATAAATATTATAAATATATTAACATTTGTATGTATAATTATTTTTTATTTTTTGTTTTTTATTGATTATAGTTTTACTAACCTTGTTTGTTTCTAACTAAAAATGTTCAAGGATATTTTTATTTTGCTAATATCCTTAGCCATGGTAATAGCCCCCGAAGCCTTGCACGCCAGTATAAGAAATAATATTAATATTTTAAAATGATTTTAAACACTTAATAATTCTGTTTCTACTTTTCGGTTTTTTTTTTACCAAACCGGAAGTATCGGTTTAGTTGAGAAGCAGGCAAACTTATTAGGTTCGGTTTCGGTTCGGTTTTGTTCCGGTTTTGAGCTGAAGTGCAGATCCCGATTCTGTTGTGGAATTACAAAGAATATATTATATACACCTACAAAATTAATTCACAAAGTAAATACATTTTGCTACAATATTTATGGTATATATGGTATATTTTTTTATTTTAATTTTTATTTTTATTTTGAATTTAGTTTTTTTTTTTTTTTGTTTGTGATGAGCGTAAAAAGAAGCGTTGCGGATTGATTAATTTTCTCCAGAAGAAATGCGATCTGATTTGGTTTACTGGACCGGAGCGCTTGTCTTCCCTTTTGTAATGCTTTCCCCTAGTCGTAAATCGATTTTTTGTGCCCAATTTTCGATTAAATTTTAATGTTGCTTTTGTTTGGCATGTCCTTTTGTCGTTAATCCTTGTGTAACCTTGGCTGCGGTGGCGCCACAATTCATTTGCCTATGTCCTTTGTGCTATTGTATATTTTGTATTCGTTTGCCATTTCTTGCGCTTGAGTCTTGAACTTGTCTAACATGTGCGAGGTTCCCACTTCCCAATTCCTACTAGTTTCACAAAATATATTATAAATTGTACAAAGTACATAAAGTGTATGTACGTACCTACATACAGTATTATTCCAAAAAACTCTGGCTGAAAACAAAAACAAAAACCTACCGTTCTTCTAAGCACTTTGTGTGTGTTTTTGCAATTATTGTAAATCAACATTTGATTTATGTATGAAACAGAACTTCAGTCACTGCCTCGGCCAAGCTACATACATGTGCATACATACATGCATGTGCGTGTGCGTGTACGTGTATGTATGCATGTTGTAGTGCACTGTGTATATGGTTAAATTTATGGCCGAAACACTTACAAATACAATGTATTGTATGCGTAGACTTTACATACCACATGCGAGTATGGGTGCATATACACATACACACAAGTTCGAGTATGTACATATATACACATATGTATGTATGCATGCACATAGGAGGATGAGTACAATTAGTGTGTCGACCAGATGCCAATAGATCATGGGTGTCAAGAGTGTGAGCTATAAACATATACAATATTTGTTTTGTTTTTTTACAACAAACAATTTAGGACGTGTAAATACAATAACTAATTCACAGTTGCCTCAATGTGTTTATTAACTTATGCACGTATGTATGTATGTATGCATGTATGTATGTGTACATGTGGCTAGAATACATTGTATGTTTATTATGTTGAAGGCATTTTAAAGCTTTTTATGAAAATATATAAAAAAGTTATGATTTTCGCAAAAGAAAATTGCAAAAGGCGCAACTGTGAAATGTTAAAATTAAATTAATATTTCCATAGACGCTTGCATGCCTGTATGTGTGTATGTATTAAACAATTAAAACCAGTTGCAAGTAGATCGTTTAAATAACTATTTCATAGATTTTTGTTAACAAAATCTAATATTCCCTCAAACTCGCTTAATTCTTCGAAGATTTTTAAAAAATATCAAATAATTAACTTTCATTTTTTTACAAAAAATATTATTGTATAAATAATTTTAATATATATTTAATTATATAATGTACAATATATTATTTTGCGGTGTTAGAGAAAATTTTTATTTAATTATCTGTCAGGGTCTCCCACTCCCTGCATATGCTTGCACTTATCCTTGATATCCTTGAAAGCATGAAAGTCTCATACCTGTGTCTATATACTTACATGTACATACATGTGTATGTACACATGTTGCCTGTTTGTATTCGAAAACAACACTTCAAACTTTTGCATGGGAAAAACCAAACAAAACAAAACATAACAAAACATAACAAAATACTTGTATGTTGTACATTGTAAATGTCCGTCCCTCCAATATAAACTGAAAGTAAAAAAAAAAACACAAAACATAAATAATAATAAAAAATAATAATAATAATGATGTCTGATACTCAATTTCAATAAACTTTTTTGTATGCACAACAATGAAAGCAACAACAATGAAGAGCAAGGTAAAAAAAATCAAGTACGAATGTTGCACTGGGGTACACTCGACTACAATATACCCTAGGGTCATGTATGTACATTATATATATATATACAAATGTGTACATACGTTAAAGACATGTTTTAACAATCGCTAAAGTTTTGCGCAAATTATTTGCCGAGGCAGTGGGCGTGGCAATCGAAATTGAAAACAAATTTTAATTAGTTATTCTGCATACCCGATTCAGCTTAATTTTGGCTTAATTAACTCTGGAATTTGAAAATAAAGAGCGATGCGCTAATAGAGACAGGCAGATAAACAGACGGACGGACGGACGGACGGACGGACTGATGGACGGACAAATGGCTAAATCGACTTGGTTGGCTGGTAATCCTGATCACAAGTATGCACATTTAATGGGGTCGGACACGCCTGCTTTTGCCTGCTTGTTACATACATACATTTGCACAACTTTATGATACCCTTTTCACTCATGTCCAATAGAGGCTCTGGGTATAAAAAATGATAGCGGAAACGGAAATGAATGCCACATGGTCAGCATCATGTTCGATAAACAAAACTGGCGGCCGGAGTGGTGCCTATATCCAAACAGAATAGCAACAATAATAATACAAAAGGAAAAAACCAAAAACAACAATAACAAAAAAACAACAACAACAACAACAAAAACAGTTATCGTGGTAAAAAATGACAATAAAAAGAAGTGCTCTGTGCATAAATCACTGCCTAACAGAAGGCGGAGGGCAAGGGCGAGGGCGAGAGTGAGAGCGATAGAGAGGGGTTGGGTGAATTCGGCCGTATTGAGCTGATACTACAGGAATGCAAGGGGGAGGGGGGGGGGGGGGTATGTGGCCACATACATACATCTACGGCGGCAAGTTTGCATTTTTTATGAACTTGTTGTACATCGTTACAGCAACTTCATGTACTTGATATACATAATAAATGCATAAAAATTTCAGCGCAGAAAGACAATTGAAAATTGAATGGCCAACGACAGTGGAACCAACACGAAGGATGCTAGGACATTTTAATTTTTTTCTTTTTTTTGGTTTTGTTTGTGCCAGCAATAATTGTGATCAGTTACAAAATTGAACATTTCATTTTAAAGCAAAAAAAAAAAAAACACACACCCCTCTTTCAACTGGGGGACGGGGTTTTTTTTTTTAAATTTCAAATTCAAATCTCAAGCGGATTTAATTTTTTGAAAAATATTCAAAAATGATCTTAAATCTGTTTTAATAAAAAAAAATTAACCCACCTCAAAATGTGAATATACAGACTATAGTTTATATATTAAAATTTCCATATACTCAATTTAATTTTTGACATTTTTGAAAATATTTTCTTTAAATAAAATTTTCATTAATTTTTTTGTGTTATACTGTTGCGTTAGTTTTATCCATGAAATGACATCAATAATTAATACATTTTAATTTCAACTAAAAACTGTCATACTATATATAATATTGTATTATTTACGAAATACTGGATTTATTTCTATTTTTACAATTTAAATAAATATATTAAAAAAATAAAAGTAGTTATAAATATAAATATTGTGCTGACTACTGTATCTTGTGAAAAAGTATTATTGGGCATTTAATCAACTCAACGATTAAAAATGATTACAATTAAATTTTAATTATTAAAATATGATTATAGTTTTGACATAAAATGAATTAATTTTTAATTCTTAAAAGAATTCATTTCAGATCCTTTATATTTACATATATCACAAAGTTGACAAACAATTTTTAAGAATATTTGAAACTCGGCAATTGTTATTGTACAATAGTTAATGTACAATATATTGGTGTTCAAATATGATCATCTTGAGTGTGTTACCCATATTTTATGATTGCATTTTTTTGTTGTTTTTATTGTGTAGGTCCTTTACAAACTGCCCTCAGCGAAACAGGACGTTTCATGTGTCAAGCTTGTGCTTCCTGAATGGCGATACGAAGCAAGCATTGCATTGTTCAATGAATATGGAATGTTTCCGAAAGGCATTTATCATTTTGGCTAGCGGATAAATTAAATACACATATGTATGCGAGAGCAAATATGAACAACTTTTGCGCAGCGGATGTCCTTGACATATCCTGTCACTTGAGTCAAGGGGAGCTCCTTGAGTATTGTGAAAAATTCGCTTGCCTATTTGTCATTTTCATATATATGTATATACAAGTATCATTTATATATGTGCAATATATGTGTGTGTGTGCATATATGTATGTGTATGTGTATGTGTAAAAATGAAACTACTTGAGATGCGTTATCGGTCGCAATCTCATCAATCGAATGTATTGATTAGCCTTAACAAACGCACTTCTCAAGTTTCAGGTGCGAATAGTACACCGTGCGGCACCTGACGGGATGTTGCACTCATATCTACAATAAAACATTTTCATTATTTTGCTTTTCACACACATACACACATATTGTACATACACTAATACACATATGTATATGAGAGTCCTTTAAAAAGAAAACATTCACTATAGAAAAAAACGAGACACTCGTACAAGACAATTTCAATTGTTGAGTATCATATCGTTTATTCCCCTGGCTGCCTCACATTTATTGGGCAAAGGAGGAAAAGTCCAAAACCAGAAGCTACAAAAGCTCAGAGAAAGAGAGAGAGAGAGAGAGAGAGAGAGAGAGAGGGAGAGGGAGAGAGAAAGAGAGAGAGAATGGCAAATAAAAGTGACAAAAGCCTTTATTCAATTAAGAAAATTTCAAAATTAATTATTTTTTATTGATAAAGTAAAAAACAATTAATTTAATGAATAATTAAAAAAAAACAAACGGATTCTAATTATAATAATAAAAACCAATAATTTGAGATCTGTACAATGAGATCAAATGTCAACCTACCTAAAGCTGCAATGAGCTTGGACAGTTTGTTGAAGACTCTGGGATTTTCGTATAAAAGGATTTATATCCTTAGGCTACAGTGCCTGACTGTATCGCAGTGCAGTTACAAAAACAACACAAAGAAAATCAAAAAGAAAATGTTATGAGCAGTAAAAGGAGGGACAATATATATTTTATTTCCAATCTTGTCAGTTCGAAGGATATTCTGGACAGATTTTTGGATTTGGTGGTTTCGCTTGTGGCAATTCGACCGTAAATGCTGAAAGGCTATAATTTAAAGGCAGGTGGCTTTTAGACGTCTTGGTGTGGTTGGCACGCTTCAAATATTTTTTATAATTCATCAAACTCTTTTTTATTTTATTTAGTTTGGATTGATTTTAATAGATTTCTAAGAAAATAATTGATTCTCAGATTGTTGAAATGAAATGCTGAAAAATTTTACTAATCAATATTTTTGTTGTTTATTGAATCAGGGAAATATGGAAATTTTATTTTGGAATATTGACTGAATGCTGCTTATTAGGAAATCTATCTATTTGGCTGGGAAATTGGTGGGAAATTTCAACTAGCAATTTTTTTTATTATCCAATCGACTGGACTTATTTTCGTTCTCTTTAAAAACTTTTATTAAATAAATTAATTGTCTGATAATGGAAATCTGTTCAAATGATCACAGGAAGAATGCTGGAAACATCTTTGTATCTTTTTTGATTTTTAACTAAGTCAAGTCATTTTTTTTTCAACATAATATTTGGTTTTAACGAAAATGTGGTAGCAAAAGATTCGAATTTGGATTTTATAGACATGAGCTTAGAGTTTCTTGTAGACGAACTGGCTGAAATGCAGCACTTATTTTATTTATTTTAATATTTGTCTGTTGATGTTGTTATTTTTTTTATTTATTTTATTTATTTATTTATTTGTTTGTTGATGTTATTTGTGTTTTTATCAATTGACATGCAAGCGCTGTGCATTTGGCCAGCTGCCTGAGCATCTGCCGCAGAGTCTGCCATTTATTCTTTATGTTCCTGTTAACTGGGGTCTATAATTATCAAGCTGCAGAAGTCAGCAATAAGCAAAGGCAACAACAACAACAAAAACAAAAACAACAACAACAACAACACTAAAAGACGACAAGCCATTGAAAAAAGAAAAGGCTTAATATCATGGCCCTGGGTGTTAAGCACTTGGCCTGCCAAGTAATGGCAACTGATTTATCGTATTTGAAATAATTTAGGAACGGTTTTGTTGCTCCACAGCAAATGGCATCTCAGTTTGAATTATTTATTAATATTGTATTGTATGTAAGGTATTAAACAATTATTATTGTTTGCTTTCACTATAATCTAGCGCTTCTTGCACTTATTTCTATTTCGAATAAGTTTAAATACTGTGTGAAAAATAAAAAATATTTAAATGAGCCATTAGTTCTGAGGATGATTATCATCCTGATCACCCTTTGAATAAATGAAGATGTATGTAAATTTGTTAAGTATTTATATTTTTTAATGATTTTTATTTATGACGAGCCAACGAAAATTCAGCATGCAAAAGCATTTTCAAAAATTATTATTGTATTTAATTATTTATTACTTCAATATCGACTGTAATTAAAATGAAAATAAATAATTACCATAAATAAAAAATATTTATTGAAAAATGTTTGTATTTAAAATAAAATTATTATATTTTAGAGTCAAAAAATGATATTCTTCAATAAAATTCAAGTAAATGAATAATTGCTCTTAGATGATTTTATGAAAATGTCCCAAATATATGACGGACTTGGTAATAGATTAAATATTTACAATTTTACGGAGACTCGTTGACTGTCAATCTAGTCATTCTAGCAATATGCCTTTAATCAAGTCACAAATGGCAAAGTAATTTAAATTTTCAAATTATTTCCACCAAAAGGGACAAGAGTAATGATGCGCTGGCGATGATGATGATGGGGTATACGGAACGGGTTCTACAATAAATGCTTTGGGTTGGGGGTGATGGTTGATTCAAGCTCTGTAACCAACATACAGTATATACATACATATAGTATATACATTCAAAAAGTAAACTGTCGAGAGATGCACATACATACGTACATATTTAAATTAGGCGCACATAATAAAGCCAATGAGTGATTTAGTTGAATTGCCAACAATTGAATAAATTTTCCAATTGCCTGCGCTTTTCGTATTAGCTTTAGGAAGGATGCCCGCCCTCGTACAACGTACGCACACGTTCTATTTCGTCCTGTATATATACGAGTATGAGTATGAGTACGAGTATGACTACCGATTACCGACTACCCAGTATGAGTGTGAATACGTGTACGAGTACGAGAGGTTTGAGTAAGTTCACGGCAATACGAATACGAATACAAAACGCAAAATCAGTCATCGTAATACCATCTACTTATAACATCGCCTTTGCCTTGTCGATTCACTGCGCGTCGTTATTTATTCAAATGAGGTTGACGACGCCGTCGTCCAACAATTTGAACCCTTTTATACCATATACCCACATACTCGTACATACATACAACATATAGCAGCAGATTGAATTGGATCGGGCATGGAGCTCGCTCGCTCTCTCTCTCTCTCTCTCTCCTCCTGACACTCTAAGGGAATGGGCAGGCGCCCTTTACGGTGGAGTTGCACTCGTCCGTTAGTTATTTGAGTTTTGCAACTCTTTGAAGTTCCTGTTTTTTTTTTTTTGTTTTTGGTTTTGGTGTTTTTTACGACGACGTCGACGACGACAGCACAAAAGAAGTGTTTGTTTCATTTTGATGGGTTAACACCCATTTTTTCAACTGGTTTCGCATACATACTTACCATACACATACATACGTATTTTAAAATACATATGCATATCTTTTCTTTTTATTGAATTTTTACTACGTTTTTCAACTATCCACAAATTCCCAACATTATTCTTCAATACAAACAAGTGACAGATATGAGAGATAGATGGTTTTAAAGCCTTAGTATCTCGTCCGATATTTCGTTCCAAATACATACCTCCATATTCTAGTAGACTTTAATTAATTGATCTTCCTTCTTTGAAAGATTATAGAATTATGCTTAATCTTTTGAATGGTGACATTGACTCCTATATCCTGTTGTCTCAATTCAATTGATCTATTCCTTTTAGACTTACTTTATCCTTTTGCTTCTTAATCGTCGCACTACTAAATTTTCTTTGCTTGCACCTTTTCGAGTGCTTCGCTCTGAATATATCGAATATATCGAGTTTACAGCTGTGAGTCTTCCCCTCCAGTCTTGAAAAGGATCTTACTTATTCACGTTAGTCGTAAGTGAATGTAACTATTGTACATTTTTATTTACTAACAGATTTTTCGGTCTGATTGCGTTTTTGTTGGGTTTTCCCCAATCCTTGCTACAAATTTTGGGACTGATTTTGCTTTTTACTCCCGGATTTTTCATTATTTCGATATCATTATTAATTCTAATTTCACATTTTTTTTAATACTTTTACTTTTTATTTAAATTTAATTTTTACTTTTTATTCAATCTTCTTAATTTTAATTTTAAGTTTACATTTTAATTTTTATGTCGACAATAAATTCAAATACAAAATGATGTGCTGAGCTTTGATACACATTTTCTTAAACTTGAAGTAAACATATTTATTTTTATATTGAGACAAGTCAAATATAATTACATTTATTATTATTATTTTTTTGCATTCTAAATTTAATTTAAAAAAAAAATAGATTTAATTCTTTTTTTTCCGATCTTTAGTCCAATCAATGAATCAAATGAAGGCACGACTCGTGCGACTCATGATGCTCTTAAACAGAAGCCATCTTCAATCTTCAGCCCCGATTCTATTGTAGTTCCTGGGATTTTCATCTGATTGAAGATTGCAAATTAATAGATATGTATGTGTAGTGCTCTTCAAGAATAAAGTCAATTCAAAAGCGGCACGGGTTATCAATCCTCTCGCACACATACTGACCTACACAGATGACCCCTAGCAGGGGGTCGATCTCACGTGGTTTATTGTAGTGTATGCGGTGAAAAAGGGGCACCAGTCACGCTGAACCGGATCGTAACAGAAATCCCAGATGAGTTTCTAAATGATATGAAAGAATCGTAGAATGCAGATGTTTTTATGGGTTGCATGTTTCTTCCTATTTCAAGTAGACAATTAATTAAATTTAATTTAAAAATAAATGTTGTTTATTTCATTCATAACTCTGATCAGTTGAAAGGTCACAAAATTGTCAGTGCATTCCAATGAACTTGAAAGTAAGGAACCTATAGCTGGATCTAGCTTATTAGACCATCTACTCGTATTTATTCTTATATATCACAGTTGTTTTAATAGTTAAGGACACACACATGCGCATTAATCGATGTAGAAGCTTTCCTTTTTCCTTAGTCCTTGTTGAGTTCGATGCGACAATCTTTAAAATTTACTCACACTTAGCACAGTTTTTAATTATTTTCTTTTTTTTTTTCTTTTTAGTTGGATCCTTTTGCCGTCAAGGTGTATGAACTCATACGCACTTCATACAAAAGGGGAGCATATTTTGGTTTTATTATTTAATTTATTTTGAAAATCTTTGACTATGGACTGTGCGCTCTCATGCAGTGAGCGTATTGGAAATGGGTGTGCACGTACATACATATTGTACATACATACAAATGTATTTATGTACTACAGGAAACCCCTGGTGTGGCATGCCACAGCTTTGACAAATGGGCAACGTGTTCCCCGTTTCAGTTGTTTCTACATCCACCTTCCTTTCATTGTGCTTTTGCCCCTCACCCCTGCCTTAAGCCTGCACCGACGTCTCCTCATGACCAGCCTCCACCTCACCTGCCACCGCCGCTCTTTTCTTCGGTTTATTCGCCTGCTCTGCCGCCCCTTCTCTTCCTAATGAGCCAGCTCCGGCCAAGCTACGGCATTTCATGGACTGGGAGGCTTCTCTTCTATTTAAATATTAAAGAAATTGGTTGATAAACCGATATAAACAAAATGTCCTAAAAAAACTGATCAAGTTTTCAATTTTATTTTTAGTTTCTCCGAGCAGGACATGGCGCACTAAGAGTAGGAGAAGAAGGGCGAAACGAATACAGATTGAGAAAATGAGGCGGGTAAAGAGAAACCACCACAAGAGAAAAGCATGGAGGGGGGAGAGGGAGGGGGGACGAGAAGGAAGATTGTATTATCTATAAGAATTTCCCGATGTCGTGTGGAAAGAAGAGTGTCAAAAAAAGAGTATATTTTTATTCGTTAAGGGTATTTGGCAGTCGAGCTTGAGCTTGATAGCAGCTATGTTATGGTAAGAGTAACTACAATATTTGATGAAAACAAGCCTTGATTTGTGGCATGAATTGTTGAACCACAAAATTTCACAAAAGTGGGTGTTTTGCTGAAAGTCATGCGTATCAGTGCCAAAGGGTCATATAGCTTGAGACTTGGAATGTGACCGAGACTGTGAGTGTGACTGCGATTGGGATTGGGATTGGCATTGGGATTGGGATTGGGATTGGGATTGGGACATGGTTTGAGAGCGGGGTTGTGACTGGAATCAGGACGAACACTCGATGGCAGCAAAGACCTATCAAAGTGAAACCGTCCCAGTCCCGGATTGTGTGCGGTGGCTCTAGGGCGGTATAGGCGGAGGGGCCACGCCCAAATGGTTTTTATTTCTTAGAAATAAGTAGCTACTCGCTCTTGAATTTTCGTTCGACTTCAATATTGACTCTGCTTTGCCATTTTACGGCTCTTTATTTGTTGTTTTGATTGCTGTTTGTTGTTGCTGCTTGTGTTCCATTGATTGACTTCATGTAAATACATATGAATGCGTGTGTATGTATGTATGTATGTATGTATGGTATGTGTACGTATAAGTATTTTGGTTGCAAGTTTTGCTGACTACGTCCTGCTGTACATACATACATATATGAGTATGTGCATATGCATATTTAGAATTGGGTTATAATTTAAAATCACTCGATTTAATAGATTTTCTTGCTCTGGTTTCAAATAAACAAATGCAAATATGTAATTAATACAGTTTTTGAATTAATAATAATTTAATACATATTAAAAAATATATAAATTGTGAAGGATGATAAAGGATAATAGCTATTATTGTTGTGTAGATTGTGTGGAAAACTTGTGAGAACTATTGAAAATTCTGCTTTTCATTCGAATAAACTAGCTCAGAAATTTGGAAAAGTTCATTGAATTAATTTCGGAAAATGTGTTGAAATTTCTTAAAGGCATTTTCTAAGAGTATTATTTTTAAATTATTATAAATAAACAAATTATTTGCACCTCATATTCAGTCAGGTTGTGATTTTTGAGTACTTTCAATAAACTTTCTATTAAATACAAATAAACAAATTGAATTTCAACTTTTTATCGATTATTGCATAACTTTAACAAATTAAAAGTACATTCTTTATTAAAATTAATAAAATTAAAACTTGTTTTCTTTATTAATAATTGGTATTTAGAAAAAAAAAAAATTTGCTATTGAATATTTTAAACTAATAAACGTATGTACTTATAATAATATATGGATTACTTTGATAGTTGGATCAGGCACCCGACTTTACCCATAAATATTTGCGAAAGACCCCCATTTAAATTTTTGTTGAGCGGGGGGGGGGGGGGGGCCCCCAAACCTCCGGGCCCCCCCCCACCCCCCGAACAAAAACATTTTCCCTTCCCCTTACCCAAATCTGACGACC
>JBAMCR010000045.1:0-78835 GCA_037075045.1 Mulgravea parasiatica
CCGCTCTCATGAGTACACATGTATTAAGCACACATATGCAACCGCTACACAGCTACCCCCGCCTGCGTCCCTCAATCAACAAGTGTGGCAGTCGCTTGAAAGCCGGTAGGCAAAAAACCTTTGCAACAAATGGTGGATCTATATATTGTATGGTTAGTGTTTTGGCTCATGATTGTATATCAACGTATTTAAATCGATAAGCATAGCAAAAAATCGATACATCGATGTGTTTAATATCAAAATTTTATTCCATCACTGATTTAGTGTATTCTTGTGTTTTACAAATTCTAATCACAGTTTCCCATATTTCAGTGAATTTAATTTGTTTTTTAACAGATCCGTCCAAAGCAAGAAAAGAATCTCGGTTACATTTTGTAGAAAAATTTATTTTTGGCTCTATCAATAATCAATTTTAATACAAAATCATTATTTAAAAGCTCAGCAAAAACGTATGTTGTATGCATGTAGCATTTATATGCATACATGTGCATGTGTATTTGTTGTTTGCACAAGAAGTGGTACATTACCTTAAGCCCAATACACTGAAGGTAAGTGTTATTTACAATTACATTCTTAGTAATTAACAAATATAAATGAATGAAATTCAGTTGCTTTTACGTTGGTATTGGTATATACATATGCAACATACGCACGCATACGCTAATACAAACATTCATACGCATATAAAGTTGTGTATGAATCTTTGCTCATTTGGTAAAAAAAAAAACTTATTTGCATATTTTAAAGGTCTCATCATTATTTATAAGGGAATTTTATTTAAGTACATACTTCTTATAGGTACATATGTACATATGTGTGTATGCATTGTACATAAGCTCTTATTATTATGCTAATCTCGTTTAAACCGTTAAAAATTCATAAACAACCAGATTTTATATATTATATTTTATTTATTCATACTGTAAAATTTTTTTATTAACAATATGCCATTTGCCACAGTGTTGCCAGATTTTTTTAAAACAAAGTTACATACTAATATTGTTATATACGAATTGCTATGAAAAGCGAATAATTAAAATACAGTAATTAAGCTAATAGTAAAACAAACTAAATGTTTTTTAATTAACATCTTTTATATTTCAAACAAATCTGCAAACCGCAAGCGACTCGAGCCTGGAATCGCTTTTTTTTTTACTTTGGAAAAATTTGTTTCATGATAAATATGACAAACCCAGATTGTTAACATGGTATTCTTTGTTGTCTATAAACAATTTATTAACCATTGTTATTAAACTGAATCTAATGGTTAGTTTTCTTTCATCCTAAACTGTCTTATTAACGATTTACTAAAAAAAACTAGTTCATACATTAATGTCAATAAAAAGAGGCAAAACAGATGTTCTTTTAAAGCATTCTGTGTTCTGCCGCCAATTTTTAAATCTACTCAAATAATAAATAAAGGTATATGTGTATATATGTATGTATGTACAATCAATAAAGAACACATGTTTCTTCGTTTACTTGCACGCCTTCTTGTATCAAGTGATTTGTTTTACTGCTATTTACACTAAAGATGTGATTTGATCGTATTACATTTTAAATATTGTACGTTGAATGTAGGTCAAGATTATAAAGCCGCTAAAGTCCGTTTCAAGTTTTTCTTTTGGCCTGATTTTATCAAAGTAGATTTTCCTTATTTGAATTAATTACATCCATTTGTCATCACATACATAGATAACTATTAAATGTAGATCTTACAGTAAATAAATAAAATAATTATTTAAACAATTTGTTTTATAATAAAACAAGTTGAGTTTAATTATGATAAAAACATTCAGGATGTGAAATCTTACCAATTAAATTTTTGCATTATAAATATGAGATTTACAATTTTTTTTTGTTTTGTTTTGTGAATATTGTTTTCAATTTGTTTGTTATAGAATTTTTAGTTAGAATCAAATTATTTAATTTTAAAATAGAAGCTTATTTCTATTTAATTTATACATAATTAAGTCTGGCAACACTGTTTATTTCATAAATGTGTTTATGTACGACATCAATACATTCATACATGAGTTTGCCCATATGTATATACGCATCTACATGAGTGTGTGTGCACAAATGTACATGAGTGTGCATGTCGAGTTTACGTGAATAGCGCGCCATAATCAGTTGCGAAAACAGAATTGTAAATAATTATGAAAAATACTATGTACATATACATTTATTGGCTAAAATAAGTTAAGAGTATATTGAAATAATGTAAATTATACGTGATTTGGTTGCCATTCTTAAAGTAACATCAATAAATAAATGAAAACACGTGCCAAAATTCAGATCGCTTATTTCAGTGAAGATTATCGTAAAGAGTTAAAACCGTATTTTCAGTGTATATCACTTATTGAAAAAAAAAAATTCAATTTAATGCTATTAAAAGCCCTGTGTGTGGTCATCCAAAAATGTTAAAAAATTATGAACAGTCAATGGGTTTTTATGCTGAATTGGGGTTTTTCTTAGTAAATAAAGCGATGGGTGTTTATTTACATTTGCATGCACATTGTACATACTTCCATACCATAAATACATACCAAACACACACACATATATATATATATGTATATATATGCATGTACGCAAATACATATGTACATACAAATGCATGTAGAGTACATACTATGTCATATTTTGAAACGAGAAGTTGATTTTCAGATGGCTTCGAATTCATCTAAGAAAAACAACAAATCGTCTGGTTTGCGCATATTGTGGATACCAGGACGAAAAAGCCATCCGAAAGGTCGCTTGAGTTCTACAAATAAACACATCTCGTATACGTCCAATCAAAAGAACACCGAATTATGGACCTTGGGCGGCAGCAAGGCCCAAAGCCAACTGATTGATATGTGAGTATATGACGAAAAAAAAAAACACTGAACGACAAAAAAACAAAGATATAAAATCTTATAAGTAAACTAATTTCTATGGGTAAAAAATTAAGTTAAATTATATGTATGTATGTGTGTATGTATGTCAGAACTAAAAACATTTGATTAGAGCAGGCTAAGCAGGAATTGTTCGTTTATAACTTGTATGTATTTGTGTTATACTAAGATTTCTAATAAACCAAAAAAAAAAAAAAAAAAAAAATTTAAAAACAATTAAAAATTATTACTTTCAAAAAAAAAGCAATTTGTTTAGTGAAACGGCTCTTATATTATTTTTAGGCCCTCGCCAGAAAGCAGCGGTGCCTCCACATCATCATTGGCTTTAATAGGCGGGATGTCTTCAACACTTGTGAAAAATTCTAAAATCGATCCACAGAATCATCTCAATCTGGTATCAAATGATTCAATCGCCGTTTCGGATTGCGCCACATTACCAGCAACACCGGTTGCTGCAATATCACCAAATTTAAACAATTTAAATAGTCCGATTTCGGAGCTGGCTCCATCGACGCCATCAACAACAGCCATGGCTTCACCCGTCGTTATTACAACCGTTGATAGACTTGATTTGGTAAGTGCAAAATCAATTTATATGCACAATCATATATTAAATCAAGTTCATCTCCCATGCAGCATAACATTTTAACTCCCGAGCAACTGCCCAAGGTGCCATCATTGGGCGAAACAGAGCTATCTACATCGGCAATTGTATTGAATAGCTCGGCTGGGACAACTGCGTCGATAGCTACAACTTCATCGCCATTGGCCAATCGTAAAGCCAATAATCATGCTACAGTTGGCAATAGCTTACATGGTGATTCTCCGCAGAAGACCAGATACAAGAATCACAATAATAATCAGGTGAGGCATTATTTAAAGATGAAATAGACGAATTGGGAGATTCTAAGATTTGCATACATTTTTGTTTTGGTTTTTTTATTTTTTGTTTTATTTTTGGCAGGATGATATAAATTCGATTGAAAGCATTTCTAGTTTTGCTAAGCATGCACCTAGCTCTGATTTTGGATGGATCGATGATATGGTAAATCAGCGCAACTTTAACGAGACAAAGCATAAGAACAAGCGCAAGAAATCGAAGAAGGCACTCGATGCCAAGGAGCTCGATCAGTTGGATGGTTTCAAACTCAAGGATAAATATGACACCAAGTCAATGGCTAGTGCTGCACAATACGAGGACAAGGATGAGAAGCTTGTTACGTGTCTGTATTATTCACTCATGTGCTGCGATTGCACAATATCATAAGACATTTGGTTAGAGATAATAATAACAAAACAAACACAATACACAATACACAATACACAATACACAAAACACAAAACACAAAACACAAAACACAAAACAAAAACATAAACATAAACAAAATACAAGGAAACAAAAGACAAATACTACTTTGAGAAAGGCACATATGTATGCGCCCACAGATTCACGTATAAATGTATGTGACATAATGAATAATTTATGCATTTAATGAAACAAAAATAGATGCAAATCAAACTGCTCAAATACTACTGTATGTGTATATAAATTTTTATACTGAACAAAAAAAAAATCTAATTTGCCAATAAGTTTATTCATATATACTAAATAATGTAACGTCCAAGTATTCCATAAAATATATAAATACATATACATACTTGAAAATAATCCAAAATGAAACAAAATACAGGCTACATATGCATGTATGTATGTGCATATGCTAATCAAATAATCAATACGATACATATTAACGAATTTATAAAGTGTACACATTTTGAGTATGGCCAAAAACTGAATATCAAAATAGGCTCTTGATTTAGATTTACTCGAAATAAACAAAGAATCTGTATTATGTATATATATATATTATATATAGTATACGATATATGTATATATTTTATAATATACAATATTTTTTTACTTTCTGTAAATAAAGCGAACACATTCTACCGATATTTTTAAGTTTGTATTCGTCAGTTGCCAAATGATGCAAAAAGAATATGAAAACTCTTTGGCTAGATCAATTCATATGTACATAATATCATAAACATGCAAATACCTATACATATACATAGTACATATATCCATAACATGTTCCTTATATACACATAATAATAATAATTAAAAAAAAAAGAAAAAGAAAAAAACCACAAGAAAGGGATCCTGTTGCACAGGACAGTACAAAAACACATTTCATTGTTTCAACTTGACATAACATTTCTTCATAAAAATTTAATACAAACATTAAATTTACAAATATATATATATATATAAAAACAATTCACAATCACATATAAATTTTTATCATTTCGGATGTTAAATATTTCGATTCGCTATATTCCTCAAGTAAGGATTAAAAATTTACTAGTCCAGAGCAAGAAATTCAGGATCAAAGTAGTTGTTTTTGTTGTTGTTGTTGTTGTTGGTGTTAGACTTGGTGTTGGTGTTGTTGTTGCTGCTGCTGCTGCTGCTGCTGCTGCATTTGGTGCACTCAGAAACAAATCAATGAATCAGCTATGAATTGTATTATTGCTATCAAATCGATTGCACCTGTTTCTGCTGTTGCTATTGCTGCTTGTAGAGTGATTCGTATTCATTCGCGTGGGACTGTTGCATTCGATATTTGTATTATCAACACTTTTGCAATGAAACTTGATCGCATCAATATCATTTGTACTTTTAATTAAAAATTCGTTTCCATTCATTGGGCCATTCGATTCATAGATAACACGCTTTATGCTTCCCGCATTCGTATCAAATTCATCATCCGTATTATCCGTATCATCAGCATCCTCACCAACATTGAATATAAATCTCGCTTCATTGCTTTGCTCGCTCTTACTTCCACTTGATTTGCTTATGATCTTTCTATATCTTACAGAATTTCTAGTCCCATGGTTACTATTACGCTGTAAATAAATTAAAAACAAAAACAAAAATTACAATTACAATTAATGAATGTATTCATACATATGAATAGCATTGTGGTATAGTTATACCTGTAGCACAGCGAATATAATCGAAAATATTGTGATGATCAGCAAACATATGGCAATCGCAATTGCTGTAATTGCAGTCAACGGTGAATCGAGGCGTAAAACAAATCCCCTGTTGCCATTCAAATCTGTGCTCATTTCGGCGCTATTCAGAGTCCTAAATATACTATCGGTGCCAACTGCAGTGCGGCGTTTTCCAGCTGTTGAGGCTGTTTTGCATTCACCTGAAATTGCAAAAAAAAAACAAAACACTTGTTATTCGTAAATACAAATCAATATTGTAAATACTTGTGTAATCTCAGCTTACATTTAGTTATGGTTAATTATATATCATATAATAATAATAATTTGTTCATTGAAAACAGTAACTTAAGACAAGTTTCAATTGAAAATAGTTTAAAGTAAAGTTCCAAATTATATGTATGACGCACCTGTATCCCTATCGCAATTACAACAATTATCAGTCACAGTTTGATTATCGCCGATACTCTTGTTCTGACAACAGGACACACACTGGCTATTCAATTGATTCAAATGCAGAGGCGGAGCACATGCTTTGCACGAATATTGATCAGGACCAAAGCACGCGCGGCACGAATCATGGCAACCCTTGCACGTTTGTGTTGTCGTATCATAAAATTGAGAGCTGAGACATTCCATGCAGAGGCCACCATCGAGCATAAAGTGTGTGGGACATGAGGAGCATGCCAATGGACCAGCACCTAAACAATGAATATAAATAAAATTACAAGGAACTTCAATTGACAACGATAAAAGATAACAACATACCATTGCAAGTTTTACAATAATGATGACATTTCTGGCAACCGAATTCTGATTTATAAAATCCCTCTGGACATTCCGGATGGCATTCACCGGCTGCCAACTGCCAGCCAACTGGACATTGTACACATTGATTACGCCGTGGTCCACTGCACGTGTGGCAACTGAGATAACACTTGGCGCAAATGCCGCGATCACTATAGTATCTGTTGAAATTAATGGGCAAACATTAAATATTCATTATACGCGAAATTTTAATTTATAATATTACCCATCGGCGCACGTTGTGCGACATTCGCCATTCTGTAATTCCAGACCCTTGGAGCAATTGCTGCAATTTGTGCGAGATATGCACTGCGTGCACGTATGCAAGCAAGGCGTACATACGCCGGTTTCCATATAAAAGCCATCCTGACAGCCGGTCACACAGCTGCTCTGTTCCAGCAAACGGTTCGGATGACAGGATAGACAATTGGAGACAAGCGGACCATTGCAGGTCTGGCAGGAGCTGTGACATGGCATGCACTTGCTTTCACTTCGATTATAATATTCAGCTGTATAAATACGAATGTGTATAATTAATACAAAATAAAAATAATAAAAACACTAATTTGGTGAACATTCAGTCTTGATAAATATTACACATACATATACACTATACATATACCATATAATATGTTATACATATTTGCACATACATTCAGAGCAACTCTCACTGCCAGCGACAATGCATTTATCCTTTTTGTTCAGCGTCCAATTCGGAAGGCACTCGGTGCATTTGCCATTGCTGGTGCATGTTTTGCAGCTCTGGTGACAAGGCATGCATTCCAGTCGCTTTTTATCCGCATAATGACCATCGGGGCAATTGTTTAAGCATTTGTTTTGCCAAGCATAACGGCTCGGACGACATGTGACGCAATCATTAAGCGTGGCGCCATTGCATGTAGCGCACGAAGAATGACAATATGCACATCTACAGCGTTGATATTAGAAAATATTATTAAAACCCGGAATAAACAATTTTCATAAAAATAATTTATACTTATTCTCATCCGTTTCGTATGTGTCCAAGGGACAGGCGGAATAGCATTTATTCTCATGCATGACCAAATGATGGTCACAGCTCGTGCAATACTCCGGTCGATCCTGACAAGACGCACAGTTTGCCTCACAAGGAACACATGTGCGATTGTTTAGATCTGTAAATATTTTCGTTAATAATGTTAAAAATTACATTTATGAATTTATTAGGCTCACCCTCAAAGTAGCCATCGGGACAAACTTGCAGACAAACGGCAAGATCTGTAACATGCAAGTGTGCTGGTGCACAAGTCAGACAGCTATCCGGTCCAGCCCCAGCGCACGTTTCGCACGAATCATGACATGGCCAGCATATGCCTATCTGATTGGGAAATGAACGTGGCGGGCAGCGACTGACACAGGTACTACAAATTGATAAAAAATTAATAATAATTGTGTTAGAACACATGCAATGGTAAATCTTAGACTAAAGGTGCACAAGGATTACTTACTTATCTAAACGATAGTGACTACATGCCACACACTGTGTGGGTCCGCGTCCATAACAACCAAGAGAATCACACTCGGCATCACAAGAATAAAGGATAAGCTTGTTTTTACCATTCGTCAAAGTATTTGCTGGCAGTTGAGCAGTTGTTGACGTTGTCACATTGAGGCCATCTAATGTGGCGGTCGCCACTTCTGGACTGGAACCAGCGCTACTGAATATATTTTGATAATTCAGATAAGCCGCAAAATTGTCCGTATTGTAGTTGCCACCTTCATTTGCCGGCTGACCAATATTCGAGGTTGATGGGAAGAGGAAAGGATTGGTGGAAACCGGATTGTTGCGCAATTGAGGATTGAAAAGCTCAGATTTGAGTCGCATCGGTTGGGTTGATGTCCCATAAAAGATAAGTTGCCATTTTGATAGGATGCCCGGTTGATTAACACGCCGTCTGCCACCATTTATCACCTGTAATGTCCAACGGCCTTCCGCCTTTTCACCCCAATAATGTACACTTAGGAATGGCCAATCGTCAAAGTTCGACTTAACAATATCACGTGGCCGCTCGAATAACAATGTACTCGTGGTACCCATGGGCGAGGTGAGCAAAATACGTAGATTACCGCGCGGAAAGAAACGCAATGTAATTCTACATTGGACATGCTCCAGATAGCGTACCTCATTTATGGTACCGGCACACCCATTCACATCCATATGAGTGGCCAATGTATAGCCATAAGTGCCATCGATTTTGCGATCTTCATTGTTTTCACGCGACTTGCAAATATGCTGCGATGGCACCGAATTCCATTGCTCTGCTAGGGCAACCATTGCACCAGCATCCATCAGACCATAGCCAAACTTGTGACTATATTTGCGTTTAACGCCATTCATCGTCCAACCGCTCTCCTTTTCCAGTGGTCCCGGTCGGGATGTATATACCACCAGATATTGCATATCACGCCATGTTAATTCCGGATTTGCTTCAAGCGCTAAGGCGCATATACCAGCCGCTAACGGTGCTGATGCTGATGTGCCCGTATGCTCAACCGTACATATATGATCGGGCCGGAGACGTCCATCCATGTCAACCGTAGCCACGCTCTTGTCATGCCCGGGCGTACCCGAACTGTAGGTTGTCGCCAGCGTCGAAGAGCATTCTTCCAAATACCATGGCTTAAATCTGAAAATTATAGTTTATAACGATATCTTTAGCAAGATTTATTCACGAATATTTAATTGATAGATCTTCCTACCCAGCTTGTGTGGCACTCGATATGGACAATGTAAATATGGAATTTGTGTAGCCATCACAATTGCACGAATCTGTATAGCGACCACCGTTTCCGGAAGCCCAAACAAAGATGGAGCCTTTGCCATGACGTCCGCTCGTTACGCCATAGATAAATGCACGACGTGCCAAGGGTCCGGGGCCATCGACAGTGGAGCCATCGTCCTCTGGACCCCAAGATGCACTATATATATCGATATGCGCTGGATTCAAACTTAATGCCTGTGCCTCTACAACGTCATTCACTTTACCATCCAACATGCGAACGCCTGCAAAGTAAAAGATGATTACAAATTAGATTATCTTTTATTATGGCAATTGACGACAATTCTTTTCTTCGCGTAAAATTCTTCAGTTAGTCTGTAATTATAGAAATGCAACGAATTTATTTAAAAATATAAACCCACCACCAATGCTGGCATTATATGCCACGCCCACTCCACAATAGTTATTGAAGGCAACTGCAGCCACTTCGCCGGCACATCTAGTGCCATGCTTATTGTCACCATTATCCTGAGGAGTGGGATCCGAATCGTTGCCATTAATATCAAAGGAAGCATGTGGATCCTATAAATAGTTCGTATATTATAGTAATTTTTTTTTTTTAAGCACATTTTACAATTGTTTAACATACATAATTTTGAGCCAAGTCGGGATGGTTTGTTTGAATGCCATCGTCTAGTATGGACACGACGACACCTTTACCGGTGTAACCCTTCTGCCAGGCAGGTGCGATATTCATGTCAAGGCCATCTTTAGCTCCGCCGTTCTTTTAAAGGGCACACATAATAAAAGAGATTGTAATTAAATAAACAATAATATCGGAATGATTATCAGCGGATAATACAATATAAACAAGGAGCAGGGAGTGATTGACTCATTAGATTGAGCACATTCATTATGCTCGACTTTAGATAATTATTAAATATGATGCAGAGAGTCATATAAATCCCCGTCCTACGCTTTATTGACAGTGAACTGTTTAATTATAATATTTTAACTATCTTTCACTTATTATTGTTTGAGCACACAAAGGATAGGTGTATGTTATGTGTGTATATGCATATGTATATATGCATGTGTGTATGTAAAAATTAGATGAAATACGGCATGATTACATACTTTACTCACCAAGTACCACTGTTCTTTAAACAACGGATCGGAGAATATTAAATGAGAATTGACATCCCGATATTCCAGACGAGGCGAATGGGTGCCCACCAGCGATGACGTTAATACAGGGTCTGGGGAATATGGGAAACGCGTATTCATAATCGGATCTAAAGCGTAGTCAATAGGCTGTCGCAATATATTGTACGGACTGTAGGTGGGTGAATTATGATAGGGACCATCCCGTTTACGGCGTATCTTCTCATGTTGCTGCTGCAGCCACTTAACCTATAAATGCAAAATGAGAAAAAAAAAACACCAAATGTTTAAAACGTTCGATTAAGTTTTATTTAAACGGTCATTAACTATCACTAACATTAACGAAAGGTCACATCATTTAATCATTATTAGTATAACAATAATTATTATTATTAACAAAAACAATATACCATACACATGTATGTATGTATGTATGTATGTATATACATACTTGTGTGTATATTCAAGGTACGCTGTACACTCACCTCGAACTCCGACTTTAAGGCACTATGATGTTGGCGACTTAGCCGAAGCGAACGCTTTGACACGCGATGATGCTTAAACAGATAATAGTCGTCAAGAGCACCAATCTGTGATAAAAAAAAAAACAAAAATAAAAATAAACAAATATACATACACATCTTAAATAAATGTGAAACAATCATTGTATACTAATAGTTAACACAAATACTTATGATGTACATATGTACGGTTTTTTTTTTGGTTTTTTTTTTGTTTCTCCCAAAAATGTTTATACCTCTCAGAGAGTAAAATTATTTACAAAATGAAAAAATGAATTTCAATTGTTTAGTCAAAATAAATTTTGAGTATCCTTATACATATGTATATGTATATATATAATATGATAGACTGCAATTCGGCGTGCCGAAAACAATCAATTAATTTGTTATTTGATTTATTATGATTTTTACCTGTCCCATATTGATGAAGCCATATTTGTTAGCTATGTCATCGGCCACGTATTTACCGGCGGGTATATGAACGGCAAATTCATTTGTATAGATGGGATCATCGGGTATACTATATGCACCGAATATATCAATATCATTTAGATGTTGCCTCTCAGTCTGTTCAACGAGCTGGTTATTATTATTGTGTTTATTAAAATTATTATGATTATTATGATTATAATTATTATTGTTATTCTTGTTATTGTTATAATCTTTGTAATTTTTGTTCAGCTGCTTATTTACACTGGCTGTTATATTGCTGTTGGGAGTATTACTAGCCTCAGAGTCAGTCTCAGCGATGATCAATGTTGGATGCTTCTTTTTATTCTGGTTACGATTTAATTCGATTTTACCGTATTCTTGATATATTGAATAATTGTTTGGAGAGACATTAATGGAACTCTCGTTGTTACCGAGTATTCCAATGGAATTTTGTTTTTGAATAAGGCTTTCGATATTATTGTTATTATTATAATGATGATAATGATTATTATTATTATTATAATTATTATTTTTTGAATTATTTGTTATATTATTATGAAAAGCTGCACTAGAATTTCTTATACATAAAATTGCTAAAACTAATATAAAATATATACAGCTTGTTGCCATTCGATTACATTTGCATAAATATATTCTTCTATTGAGCTTCTCATATGGATGGCATCTGCTGGCCGTCCGTTTGCCCAGCTTAGCTATTGATGATGACAATAAATCGCAGGATACTGTTGATATTGTTCTTGTTAATGATGATGCTGATGCTGATGATGCTGATGATGATGATGATGAAATTGTTGATCTTTTTGATGCCGATGTCAACTTTGGCCGCAGGTTGTTGGAATCGCTGATGCAATCAGTGGTCATACGCTCCACAATTAATTGTAATTCGACAGTTTCCTTATCAATGCCTATATCAAGCATATTTAACTTTGTTCAGCTCTATTTGAATTTTCCTTTTCTATTTTGCTCTGTACTTTTGATTTGTTCTTCTGTTTAAGAATGTTCGTTTTCCGTTTTTCCGTATTTGTGTATATATTTGGTTTTATTTCCTCCAAACAGTTCATGTATCTACATAGGTAAAAACTTTGATCACCTGCATACATGAGAAATAAACAAACATATTAATATAGTTCCTATTAAATAAATAATTGCATAAGTAAACTAAGATATATTGTATTTACACATATACATGTGCATGTATGTATGTACTCGTACAAAGTCGTAACTATGCATTTTTCTGTAGCTTGCTCCTGACAATACATAATGTCTCCATGAACAGTATAAGCCAAATATAAACAATTCAAACATCCGATATATTACACACATATGTACATACTATATGCCTACATACATACATACATACATACATACATACATACATACATATGTGTACAGGTAGGAACGGCCGTATAGAGGTGCTTCCCAATTAATATATAGTATAGTATGGAAACATTGATTATGTAAACAATACAAAAATAAACAAATAAATATTTAATTGCTCTGACTAAATAAAGAAACGAGATTTTATATAGTATGTATAGGGAAAAATCCCCATTAAAGCATATTAAATTTAAATTAATGGTTGCGCATTTAAGTTAAATACAAACTAAATTATATAAAAAATACATTTAATTAAACTGATACATGGTATGTACATAAATATTATTAAATATATAAAATATGATTGTACACGTCCCGGCATAAGTTTACGTGCTTGATGTACATAGACATACAATTGTACACATTTGGTATTCATTTAAATAAAAATGTTTTTGTTTTCTTTTCAATTTATTGATAATTTTATCCGCTGGGATGCTGTATATTGCAAAGAATGTACATAAGTAAGTAATTATCACGTTATTACGTTATAATATGTCAAAACGTACACTTGGATATAGAATAGTATACTATCTATGAATGTACATACATACATACATACATACATACTATGTACAAAATGTACATATATGTGTACAATGAATGTATCCATGTATATGAGTAATACGTATTGTCTTTTAGGCTAGGTTTAGAAATCTCATCCTTAAAAATATTTAACTTGTTTATCATATTGATTTGATGGTTTCGCACATTGATTTAATCCAAGATAAATGCTAAATATGTTTACACATACATACTATGTAATAATTAGCCATATATACATATGTATGTATGGTAAAATCTAATATATTCAATTTACAAACTTATGGATGAATTGGCTAATAAAGAACCTAACAAGAATTAATTACAAGGCTAAGAGCAATTCTAACAGCAGACTCCATTCCAACAAAAAAGAAACCTTGACTTCAAGTGTGTATGCAGTGTCAAAACATAGCTTGAATGATAACAATACTAATAGTTCCATATGCACATACAAGTGTATGTATGTATGTATGTATGCATGCATGTTTATGCAAATGAATATTCAAATAAGATGCCAAGTGCAGAATATGTTTGTATGTACATATGCAAATGCACGTATTTTGTATGCATTTACTCAAGTTTTGTAATTCTAACTTCATGATGCGGGTTTAATTTTTATTTTATCAATTTCCTATTGCTATAATTTTTACCGCGGCGACATATGTACATACATATGTATGTGTGTATGTATATAAACATATGAAAGTGGGTAAATAGGTGCATATACACATTAAATACGTGAAACAAGTGCATAGGCACATATGAATGTATGTACCCAAAGACACAATTGTGCGTATAAAAAAGATTACATATTAATTCCGATTCCGGTTTCTATTTCACTGTGCCATACAATAAAATAATAACAAATTTAGGATTATGTACACACATACATAAGTACATATCTGTGTATTGCACGTACGTAATACATTTTTATTTATGCATGCACTGACATCACATTTGTATGAGTTGATAATTCGCATACATAATAAGTATGCGGGTATGTATGTACATACATACATATGTACAAATATATGTTATGTTTTCTTTTATTATAAATCCACACCTTCAACACTTAATTTATTTATTTATATGTATAGATGTACTCTACTCCATGTGCATTTAAAAACACAATATATAAATACATACTTACATATATACTTCTTTTTCACAGACCTAAAGTTATAAATTTAATTTGAGTATTTAAACAAAAACAAATTTGTTAAAAACCAATAGCATTTAATGTACGTATGTTTGTACGTACATTCGTTGAGCGCTCGTGTGGGTGTCTTATACAAGCACAGAATAGCATGCATACAGCAAATAGATATTTCACTATATATATACGAAATATACATATGTGTGTATAGAAGTTGCAAATAAACATGCAAACGTAACACATATACCAACATGCAATGTATTAAAGATGGCATTGCAGTTCCGTACATACATACATACATACATTAAAATGTATAACTTGTATATGCTTTAAAATATATGTACATATGTAGTAAATACACAACTTATAGCGAATGCAAATGCACTGTATTTATAAATTTATGTACATATGTATATGTACATTTAAATGTACACATATACATATATGCATTCACTTGCAAACAAATGAACATAATGGGCTTGAAATTATGTTGCAGTCACTTTTTTCCTTTGCCGTTTTTTTTATTCTTTTGTTTAAATATCTTTTTTTTTTTTTAGATTGAGTTAAAAGTAGTTTATCAACACCAATAAAGGAGAGCGTGCTTACCATGAGGAACTAACCGAACGGAACGGAACGAAGCGGAGCGGACCGACCGAACGAACAAACGACGCAACCTCGACTGCGCTCCAGCTTAAACTGAACCATATTTGAAGTTAATACATACGTACATAAGACCGTATGTAAGTATGTACATACTGTATGTACGTACATATATACATAGACATCAACTGTCTCTTACCACTGTATTTTTTCAAGCTAGTAGTAGTACTTATACATATACAGTATGTACGCTTGAATATGCATCAATACATACAAATAAAAGCACAGCTTTTGGAGAGCTTTCAAAACAAAATGAAATGCAAAACATCACACGCAACCCGTGCTGTAACAAAACCAAAACTAATTAGTATTGCGTACATACATATCTACATATGTATGTACATACATAGATATTTATGAAAAAAAAAACAACATTTATGCATATGTATGCACGTTATATGTATATAAATATATTTAAGACTTGATTCGTACGTAGCTTAAAGGCAGACATACATACATATGAATGTATGTATGTATGTATTTACGTTCATACAGACATACAGCTAGCTCTCTTTATAGAGCTGACATTCAAAGAGTTTAGCATACGCAAAGCAAGGTTTTTAGTTTGTTGAGTGTTGTTTTTTAATTGCACAAACAAGCTTTTAATGAGTAAATTTAAATATTTGCAAAAAATAGCTTAATAAATACATATATTAAAAATTATCACTTACAAATCTATGCAAACGTGTAAAACATACATACATACATATGTAAAACGTACTGAATTTGCGGTTGTGGTGACACAGGGTGACACAACAATTCGACATCCTTGCTACACATCCTAGTACATCCTGTGCACAGCTGATTTCGAGTTTCATTTATATGTGCACATATGTACGTACATTTGTATGTATGTACACATGTATGTACATGCGTTTGTAGCGAATGTCATGAAATTGACCTAAAGCTGAGACAGGCTTGCTGATAAGGCGTTCGCATTTTTTTCAAATGTCGGACAATTTATTTATATAATGCACATGTATGAATGTACATACATGCATATGTATGTAAAGATATATATGTATTGTAAGCCATCTAAATGTGTTATTTAATTTTTGTTGCTTGCTACCGCTAATATCAGTCACGGCCAATATGCTCACGCTGGCACGATGAGAAAGAAAGAGACAGAGCACATCAGAAAAACTTTTACTCTCCATGCTGTCTCAGTCTTCTCTTTGTGAGCATTCAACGATGAAACTAACACCGAACAACTAAAACGAGTGCGGCTTTAACAATCGCAGTCGCAATCGCAAATCTATGTACTTATTGTATGCATGTATGTATGTGTCCATATGTTTGGTAGAGCAATAGAGGCTCAAATGTATGCATGTACATATGTATGTACACATGTACATAATTCAACGTGATTTAATTGCGTCACATTTCTGCGTTTAGTTTCAGTTTCCTTTTGTGGCCAGCAGAGTAGCATCCACTGTCGCATTGCCGGTAACGTTAGGACACCCAGTATTCAATAAATGTGTACAAACAGAGGGTATAATGATGACAGTAATTGTATGTGACAACAGCGGAGACCTGTACGTATAATCACGTAGTATTTGCACACAAATGTATATGTATATGTATATGCAGACACATAGAATATTTACGCTCGTATTCATATATACATAAATCACTGTTTATATATGTATTTTAGTGAATTATTCCTATCAGCATTTCGAATAAACATTTAATTATTATATGTATATTTATACATGTATAAGTCAAATAGATAATTCTAATAAATTTTTCACTTTATTTAATCTAATTCATGAAATGAATTATTGAATTTTCTAAATATAAAAAATTTGATTGTTAAACATAAACCAATAGTATATGTATTGTATATACAAGAGCTCTGTTAGTCTGAATAGTCGGCGAGTTATACTATCCAGATTGTATTTATTTAACTCAAATACATACAAATAGTATTTATTATTACAATAAGTTTATTATTTTGTGCACGTTGCTTTATTTTAAACTTAATATAAATTCATAATTATTCAAATCTAAAAATTTGAGTCCTACCAAGAAAATATACCAAAATATTGTTATACTTACTTAATGTTACTAAACAACTAAAAAATTAATTTTTTTATTTAAAATGCATTTTAGATCAACCTTTATATAGGGTGTTTTCTAGTCGAACACTTTCCACAAATGTTTTCAGACATTGTATATGGGGTTTGTATGTCAGTTTCATCCATCAACTTCCGTCGTCTTCGTAAGCTACTGCTTAACTTGGAATTAAAAAGAAAAAAAAAACAAAAACTAAAAACAAAAACAAAAACAATATGTGTACGTAGCGGCTTCAAATTCCTGAAAGTCATATAATTAATCCACTTAGTAAAATGAAATCAAAATAAAGCAGCATCATTTGGTATAATTATCAGTCTTTTATTGTAAAGATGGACAGTCTTAAAATGAAAACTTTTCATTAGAGAATCAGTGCCATTTTCATGAAAACGGTAATATCGTGATCGTCCATAAATGATTCGGTTATTCTCGTTGAATCCATCAAGTTTCCATCGCTTTGATCGTTTTTTAATTCCTGTAAACATAAATCTCATTAATTTAAAGTTTTTCATATGAATTCAATAATAAAAAAACCAAAAACGAAAAGAAACTGCACAATCAAAATCTTAAAAGAAAAAGACATTTTTTTTTTTTTGGAATCAAACATATTTTCTTTTAGCGAAAAGCAAAAGAAATATTCATACAAATTTTCGCCTGTTTCAATTAAAGAAAAGCTATAATTTTTGAACAAGATACAATCAGCTTAAAAAGGAAACTACAAACGATTCATTTAGCGATTCTTTTTTTTTTATAATTATTGCAAACTATTAGCCAATAGTTAAATAGTATGTTGAATTTATTTTAAACAAAAAGTGTTTAGAAATCAGAATTTCGTCAAAATGTAACGAAATCGCGATGAAAACTGGTTTCATTATAAATGTATCTATCATAAGATATTGCATGTGTCAACTATTTGTAATCGTATATAATCGACAATAATTTTAAATTGAAATTATTATTGTTTATTTATTGTTGCCATTGCCTTGTTGTGTAGCAAAACTAAGCTTCACACAGACAATCAACAAATAACACATAACAATATATTATAATAACAATATCTTATATACAGACACTTCGTTACAATGCATAACTCGTCATCTCCAGTTTCACAATTTCAGGAAAAATCATCAGATATCCATCCCACTTAACATGGAGTGTAAAAAAGAATCATTTTGATCCATTTATTGTTGCTTCAGTTTAAAAACTTTTAACCTATTGAATACTATGCACAATAAATACAGGTGTGCGGTTTTTTTCCAATCTTACATTTTCAAAATTCACAAATTTACAAATTGACCCAAAAACCGAAGAATCACAATACTGTCTGTGATTTTGTATATATATTTTCATTTGTGTGACAATTGACACAGATTATCTATTATGCGATATAATTGATTAATTAATTTTACGAATTGCAGGGTAAGAAAAATGTCCACAATTTTCAATTGAAAATACCCAAAAGAATGCATTTAATATGCAATATTGACTTCTCGATATATAAGTATATGTATATATACCATGCAGAGATTTTTTAAAAAAAGTTCAATCGCTTATATACACATATTTATTCGTATGTATATTGTATATAATACGAATTATATATGTAGAATTAATGATCGATAATTAATAAACGAAAATTTGTTGAATTTGTGTAAGAGATGTTCACAATTAAATTGTTAAACAAATAAAATGCGTACGCTTCGAATTTGTGCTTGAGAACTGAAATAATAAACGAATTAGTTGCTTAAAATTACAGAAATGCATAAATATAGATACAATATTAAGAAAAGAAATTTGGAAATGCATGTACTACTTCCTATTCATAAATATTTGTACGATTTACAAATACGCCAACAATTACATATGCATATTAACAAACGAGTACACATCAGTTAAAATGCGTCCAAAATGAATTTTGAATGAACAACTTTGTTGCGTTAGTTACTTGAAATGCAATTTCCTGTCGCATAATCAGTTTGCGCATTTCAGTGAGAAACTGCAGCAAGTTTCTTTTTTTCTTTTTGCGATTTTAGCTTTTATTTTTTGCTGTTTTTATTACACTCATTTCATGCTGAAAACGTTGTTGTGCGTACGACGCACACAACACCAAAAATCTGTGAAAAGAAAACTTAATTTTCGACAAGACAATCTTCGATAAGCCGAAGATTAAATACCCTTGCAAACTCGAACAAAACTATAGAGCAATGCTTAACAAGACTTGATCAAATTTCAATAAGGACTGAAGCATAGTTATCAAATTTAATTGTGTTCTCCTTTTTTGATCAAATTCACTTTTCTTATAGCATAAATACAAATAACATAATTTATTTATTGTACATTAAAAAAAAAGTATTCTTTAAAATTGTTCAAAATATTAGAAAATTTAGAAATGCTTTCGTTGTAGATTGTGATTTGCAAGGATATAAGCTGGAAATGTTTAAACATATGACATTCTACCATTTCAATACAAACACATATTCACACACACACACACACACACGCGCGCAAAAACAAACACACACACGCACATATTCATCAATCGAACACTCTATGCTTTTTGTGCCAGGCAGAAAAAAGAAATAGATTTTGGCGCAACTCAGAATTGCGAACCGTACATACCTTTTGCTAATAATTTTATTGCCGGAATGGACTGCCTCGATTCCAAGGCATCTCTAGAGATCATCGTAGTAGATGCTGTTGTTGCGATACCATAAGATAGCGGAGTGCATACATCTCGAGAATGAATGTATGTATGTAATGTATGTATGTTTGTATGTAAGTAGGTGCCCAGATCCAAATTTCTTCTTCTTTTAGTTGAATATTATTTAATAAAACATTTACTTGGATTTACCATTTTTTCATGTCTCCCCCTCCCACCCACCATCCCAAAATGATTTCGCCCCTTACCCCTTACCTCTTTCCATTTAATCACCACCCAAAAGCCAGTTATAATATACCCAATTCCCAAAGATATTACCACCAAAATACATTAATTATTTTCTTAAACAATTCCAATTATAGCTTTTTTTCAAAAATATTTTTTACCGAAGATTTTTTTTTTTATTTCTATTACATGAAAATATAAATAATTTACCAAATTTGTATTTTTAAAATTTACCCATTATCAATTTGAAAGCAGATGTTATTTATAAGAAATACAATATTTTAAAAATATATAATCATGGCGCTAATACTAACAACTTTAAAATTACTTTAAACATTCAAATAATAATAATAAAAAAAAAATTGTACAGTATATATTTTTATATATATATACATATAAATATATGATATATATGTCACTTATGGATTTGTCCAGTGTGATCGGGTGACTTGTAAGTTATTCGTACAAGTCATGCGAGCACAGTCGATATTAATCACGCCCATTTATTCAAAAGAATATTGAAATAATTTCAAATCGATCTCCAACATACAATTAACGACAGCAAGTCGTTTATTGAATGAATCAAAATCTACCACAAAACCCACTAGATACAAGTTAAATAAAAAAACAAAAAAAATAAAGCGCATATCATTATCAACAAATGCTACTATCCCCAAGAAAAGTTATTAAACAATCTATCAGATACTTCGTTGTTAAGATATAATTTTCAAAAAGTATCCCCCCGAGTAGCTCGAATTGATTTATACTCACCATAATTGAATGTTGCTCGAAAGTCGTGCAACACCCACCCACACACCCACACATAACTGTGCACATAACATTGTAGAAGATCAGATTATAGATATATATTTAAATCATATTTATATATACATATATATACTCATATATATATATATATACACATACATATGCATAATTTATCAAAGCATAATATAAAGAATGAAGGAAAAAAATGCTCAAACACAAGTGTTTTACAATATTGTTGCATTAACGAATCTAAAATAATCAAAGTTAGAACTGTTGCTTAACTTTTTAATTTGTTTAAATTTTTCAATGTTGGGGTGGGGGGAAATACATATTTTTACTTGCCGCCTGGGAAAATTTCATTTAATGCGACTATACTTGTTGATTCCTTTCTTTTACCTTATTTTACTTTATGTTTTGTTTAAGAATTAGTACTTTTTTTTGTAAACTTTTACTTCTTGTTTTGTAATTTTTTTTGTTGTATTTTTTTGTTTTTCATCTTTTGTTGTCATTTTTTAGGCTTAATATACAATGATTCAAGTTCGTTTTCTTGAAAATACTTGATAATGATATTGTATGATAAAGTGTTTATAATCCAAATCGTATGTTTGAATCCGTCGAATAGAACTGTATTATTAATATCCATATTATATATATTTAATATATTTTGAAGCATGCATTCACTTAATAGTGCAATGTGAAGTGTTTTTTTTTTTTTAAACGTAAATCAATTTAAATTCTTGATATACGTATTATCCATTCTGGTCCAAAAATTTTAATCGGTTGTTTAAAAGCGACGTCGTCCCCATGGAACATTATTGCCGCCATTATTTCCACGTTGATTGCCGCCTTGGTTCATATTGTTAACCCCATATTCAAAAGCAGCGAAGGAATCCTATTCGAGCAAGGAAAGTACAATTGTTCAATTGAGTTGTTACGGTTTTCACAGAGTAGAGAGTACCCAGTTATTTAACAAACAAAAAAACAAAAAAAAAAAAAACCAATAATTGCTAAGGAAAAGAACATTGAAGGAAAGAAAGTTATCATCGGCATGCCGAAGATGATATATACCGTAGCAGTTGCTTCGATTTATAATGATAATTGCGTAAATTGTGTAGAATATAATACTTATAACTAATAAGCTTCGTTGCGATAATCCTATAATTAAAATGGGGTTTCGCCCATTTTCGTATGGAAGTTATATTACAAATATGTTAGTGAATGTATATAAGGATTAAGAAAGTTAAAAATTTAAATTTAAAAAAAAAACAAACAAATAAACAGTCGTTCTGAACAATAATATTAATTTCTTCCTTCTTTTTTTTTGGTATACAAATATACCACTTTGCCAATTTGCCAAAATAATAATAATAAAAAAAACAGTATTAAAAAAATCTGTAGAATTCTGAACGTTAAATACCTAATAATTATTTTTATTTTGTTAGCTTAAGTTTAGGAAATCGTTTTATTGCGAATAACTTAAACTAATAAATCTTTTAACCGTGCTTGTTTAACCTTTAAAAGTTAAAAGTTTATTATCGTCAATTCAGATGCTCGTAATCATCCTTCTAAAAAGACACGTGGATCATACACAAGTCGCAAGTTAAGCCAGGGATAATTTAGAAAATGTTTAAACAGCGTGATAAAGATGGTGTAAAAGTTAATGCCACATCAGAAAATCGTTATTGAATTTTGATTTGTGGTGGAGTTGTGATAAGTATGCGGAATGTATATACAATCGAAATGTATTTATCATGTCGCACCACATCAAAAACGGCTAGGACATCAAAATGTATAATTATAAAAACATCAAAACTAATGCCCATTCGATCAATATTGTAGCATATGCCACATGGCCAGTTTTACACATTTGCCACAATTTCAAAGGGCTTACACATTGTGCACTTGCCACCCAACTCAACCCAACCCAACCCAACCACATCCCACATGTGCTCAAGCCCACCATACGCATAGCAGCATTTCCAGCCATTAAACTAATCATTTTAAAGATTTTGGCTGTGTACTCAATGCCCGCCCAACGATAATATCTTAGTCAAATGGCCCGCATAATCATATCATAAAAGATAATCACAGAATGATCCATCCATATGGATGCTAATGCGTAAATGAACTAAATATAAAAACAAAAAAATAATAATAATAATGTTGAATTCATCGCAATGAGAAAAGTCATTTTTCTCCCCCCCGAGAACTAGCCTACAAACAGTGGCTTTACAAATTGAAAAATATACATATCTTGGAATGTACAATATAGAATATACATTATAAAGATACATATACATCTGCATATGTATTCAAATATATAAGTAGTATTTGCTTATAGAGTTATTTTATAATTAACTCACTTAAATAAGAATTTGCAAATATTGCACCAAATATATCCCCCGTGTCCCCGTTCATGTAATCCATTACACAATATTGTACATAAATGTTAATTGATTGTTATCTATAATTTATACAAATGCTCGCCCAAAAATATTAACCGAATTTTAATGAGTCCCGATCTTTGTGAAGTTTAATTATTTTTTTTGTTATGATAGAATCATAGATAGGCGCATTGGGAAAATGGTAATTAGATAATATTGATAATCGCATATCAAAGCATATGGCATACTCGTACATATGTTGGGGGGTCAATTGTTACGTAACTCATAACAATCATTGTACGTGTACATACCTGCTGTTGATTGTTTTGACCGGATCCAGCATTATTGCCGCCCATAGCTGAGCTGTTGTTACCTGTATGTATGTAATTTAACAATTAGGTCTTCTGCCTTTAATTATGTTAATTAAATTGTACTACAATTAGTTTAATTTGATATGTAGGAATTTTTACCTCTGAATATTTCGAATGGTGAGTTGCTGTTGCCACCAAAGTTATCAAAATTGGAATTGCCGCCATTACCATTGCCATTCCCATTGCCACTACCACCGCCGAAACCTTCCTGTTGATCAAGCAAGGAATTCAGCTGCTGGGCTTGCATAAAAAGCGTATTCTCCTGTTGGCGGCGACGCATATCTTCTTCCTGGCGCACCATGCGAGTCTGCATTTCGCTTTGATGACGTCGCATTGTCTCCTCTTCGCGTTTACGCATCTCCTCAGCCTGTTTCTCACGCATTTCCCATTCCAATTTCTTGCGCTCATTATCAGACTCGCGCTTGCGTAGTTCTACAACAATTATTATAACATTATAAATATTATCTCAGCATAACAAATAAAAATCCAACAATTCGCATTCAAAACAAATTGCTAAAACATATATGAATTGACTTGATAAATAAACCATCCAATTTTAAAAATTCACTTTAAGACAATAAACTTTTGTGAAGAACTTAGTTTTTGTGGTTAATAATGCCAAAAATACATCAGGCAGACAAGTAATAAATATCTTTTCACGATTTTAGCACACAATATATAGCACAAATCATGAGAATTAACTTATCGATTGAGCCAAAGAACTTGCTGCTAACGTTCTATCTTCTGTATTAAACATATTGTACTACTTATTTTGTTTCATTCTATTGTACAATAGTTAATCATAATAATTAAACTATTACGATAGTTTTGAGCCCATGGATATATAGAGATCTTAACAAAATCCTTGTAAAACCGACTATATTTATATATTTTATGTATTTATAATCGTAAAATCTTTTGTTTGATCCATAAAATATTATTGAAAAATCGATAAAAACCCATAATTATATGCTCATTCACGTCAAAGCATAAAATTGGCAAATTATAATAAATTACACAAATTGCATTCAAGGCGGAATTCCCGCTTTGGTTGAAATTGGTTAACATTAATAATAAACATGCACAACATGTTAGATAAACTCAAATGAAGCCAACTTAATTTAACAATACATTCGATGCCACAATATATATTAACGCATGACAATTATAGACAGAATCAGAGTTCATGATTATCTATAATTGATTAAAGCGTTCATCTTTCTTTATAAGAATATATATGTAACATTTTTCATGAATTGCAAATTTAATTGAAAATTACACGTATGTCAGTTAGCCCAAATTTAGTAAGAATATAATATATAACATTTACTTTGTCATATCTTTTAACCAATATCTATTTGTATATATCAATCCATTTCCTGCCGCAAACCCCTTTTTTAGATAGATCGTCATGCTTTTGCCTCTATGCTGAACAGTTTTATTTGTCAACCTGACGTAGTCTCTCTTGCCTTTCGAGCATCTGGCACTTCGTCTGAATTAGCCGCTCCACAATATATTATATTATTACCACTTTTTACTACCATTAAGGCCAAACCTAAGCCTTGTTTTTTTTTTTCTTAAAAATTTCAAATTTTAAACATTTGACATTTTTCTTAAAGCAGTTAAATTTGACTGGGTCGTCATGCTAAATGTCTAATACATTAGAGTCTATAATAAACTTTTAGAAAGGTTTCCCATTACTAATTTGTAAAGTTATATCTCGAAAGATATGAAGAGATCCCCCTCTTTGACCATAGAAACGATACGTCTTACGTTCTATCTCTATGTCGTGCTTTGCCTTCAGCAAATAAGTCTGCTTTTAATGCATTCTGCACAAAAGACTCTGAGCGCACGAGACTTCTTTCTGTCGATCTCACTTTCATTATATTTTCCCTATTTATTTTTATAACAACTTTTTTTGACCCAAATAATTTTGTTCTTTAACATAAATAGGATGAAACTCCACAAATAGAAGCATACCTTAGCAAAAGAATAATCTAACTCGTATATCTTAGAAGAAAAAAAAAAAAAAAAAGACACCGGGGTATTTCTTATAATCGGTCTACGAAAAACGTAGACATGAGCATTATTGAATTAAAGTGATTTCCTAATTTAAGTTCTGATTAAAAAATATTTCCATTTTGTGATAGCCACGACCATAAACAAGTGGGATACGAAGTATTCGAAAAAGGTTATGAAATATCGTATGAAATACGTATGATAGGTGGCTACTTATTTTTTTTTTTTTTTAATCTATAAAGTATATATACAACTAAAAATATGCACCCACGTATATACGTATTTTATTTGGTTTTTATTTTTAATTGTTTTTAGTTTCATACTCGTATTAGCCTGAAATTATACTAACCTTGACGCAGAAGCTCTGTTTCTTGTTCGTAGCGTGCATACTCCATCTGAGCATCAAGCTTCTCCTCTTCCATCTTAAGCTCACGCTTGAGAGCATCTTGCTTGCTCTTGTAAAGATCATGCAACTGTTTCCAACGGGATCCATACTCATGTTCAAACGAATTTATATCAGCAAAACGAGGTCCAATGCTGCGTTCCTGATTAAATTCT
The DNA here is from genome assembly GCA_037075045.1 of Mulgravea parasiatica. NCBI lineage: Eukaryota > Metazoa > Arthropoda > Insecta > Diptera > Drosophilidae > Mulgravea > Mulgravea parasiatica. The sequence continues at coordinate 26,413 of JBAMCR010000045.1, forward strand.
TGTCCCTTTTTATTTAATGCCTTCTCCGGTAATCCATCATTGTCGTCATTTATTTCCATCGGTTCCACCAAGCATGGACGCAACGAAGCCGTCAAAAAGAAGCATTTCTCATTGCACAAGCGCAAACAGGCGCTTGCCGATGATTTTTTGGCAAACTCAACTGTACCCTCACCCATATGCTTACCGCGATCATCAACCGTGATGCTAGCACGCTCAATCGGCCCAAATATTTCAAAAGACTTATAAAGCAATTCATTCGATACATATGGTGTTAGATTGCTAACACGCAGTATGGTTGCATTTGGAGCAAAACGTACGCGCAATTGGCGCCCCTTGCGCATTGAGCCGTCTAAGGCGCGCTTAGCCTTTTCGGCATTAATATGATAATCGACCTTAAGGAATGTGAAGTTCTTTTCAAGATTTGAAAAGATTTCACCTATTTCACCAAACGGCTTAAACATTTCACGTAACTCTTCATCAGTTATATCATTTGTCAGATTACCGACATAGAGACGATTACGGCCAGAGAATTTTGTCTCCTGAGCTACCTCAATTGGCGGCAGCTCATGTGTTGGGCCGCTCACGCTACGCAATCGTTGGGCAATAAAGAAATCATCACCACGTAGTGAGTTGTTACCACCACCACCGCCGCCGCCTCCACCGCCGCCACCAGAATTTTGTCCTCCACCACCGCGAGATCCACGGTTCCTATCGCGCTGTCCGCCACCACCACCGCCACCGCCTCCACTTCCACCACCACCACCGCCGCCGCCACCACCACCACGGGCTCTGAACGCTTGATTTTGGGCTTGGGCTTGGGCATGGGCATGGGCATGTGCCTGAGCCTGAACGTGGGCTTGCGCTTGAGCCTGAGCCTGGGCCTGAGCCTGAGCCTGAGCTTGAGAAGTTGAATTCGAATTGGATTGGTTTGGATTGTTGTTAGCTTCATTAGCTTTGTCAATGTGGTTTCCTCCTTCCGATTTTGGTGCTTCAGCATTGGATTTTTGCTATATATGATACGTATATTTTATATATCATGAATATATATATATATAAATTAATATATATATGTATGCACACATGTATATATATATATATATAAAATAAAAATAAATTTGATTTACACAATTGATTTTTGTTGAATTTCTTATGATCACAACAAGACAGCTTAAGTAATTGGCAAATGATTTTGTATATGCTTTATAAAATCGTCAATCACTTTACTTGCTGCTGCTATGCAATATAACATAGTTATATTAATTTAAAGCCCCCACAACTTGTAAATTAAGCTGCAATAAACAGAATTGAACCAAACAAACTAAATTTTTAGCGACTTTTCGCCAAGTTAGTTTAGATACGCATACAAAAATGTATGAACTATATACAAATTAAGTTTACATCGATACGGATGTCTTTGCCAAAGTATCATTTAAAAAGCGTGAATATCAATAATTATATAAGTATATGTCCATATAAGAAACTCAGATTCAAAAACCTAAATACATATATCAAAACAGATTGAATTGTACAAATAAAGAACTTTCCCAAAAATTACCATTTGCTGCGTGAATAAACTTTTATAAATATAAGCAAAAATGTTTAATTAATTTGCTTGAAAAACAAACTATAGACAAAAGACATCAAGCATCATAATATATACATACATACACATATTACTGCGTACATATAATGTTATGTATGATTTTATTTATTTGCAGTTGCAAAAACCGTGGAGTGCAACAATATACATATTAGCCGCTTGAGGTCAACGCCATCGGTGCGAACGAGATAACTAATGTACCACAAACAACGCACATGTGTACATACACACAAACAACATACATGTGTGTTTATATGTTTGTAAGGTGCGGGGGAAAAAGATTGGGTTTTTTTCTTCAACATTTTAAAGACAATTCACAATGAAAAAAAAAAATAAATAAATAAAAACAAAGTTGAAAATGTTTTGTCACATGGGAATATTTAATATTCTACCTATTACAAATTTTCGTACTCTGATATATGAAAACAAAAGAATGGTGAATTTTACATGTCATATCGCAGTAACAACACCTCATTTTCAATACAAACAAACTAGTCAGCCTATGCGAAAGGAATTCTCTCCTAAACTGGATTCAGTGCACGCTCAGAGCAATAAACAGGTTTTAAAATGTAATGTATACAGGAAGCCACGAAAGATGATAATCATCACACTGAAAGTTTATATCTAAATAATTGTAATGAGCAAGTACGATAAATTGTTGTACCGACTGTACATTAATATGAATTTTAAAATCAAACATACATATACATGTACAAATGTATGTATTTGCATATTCCCACTGTGTATATACAAAACTAAATAAGGCATATAATAATTTACATGCGAGCATGTATGTACATTTTTCACGATTTTTTTCTTGGAATCGAATACACACATACATTGTCGCCATTGTTGTTGAGCTGCAATTCAGCCCAATATTTTTCAAGTATTTACACGCAAGCATAAACATGTCCGTTTACTAAGAAAAAAAAAAGCACGCTTATTCATAGAAAGAATAGTTAGCGCTCTGGACCGGTTCATTGCAATCGAAAAAAAAAAATTAATTATTGCAAATGTGCAAAATTTCAATAACATTATAATAACGTTTTATACGAAATAGTGAATTGAGCCACTATATATTCTTTTATTTTTTTTTTTTTTTTTGTTGTACTTACATTTACATTCTGATTTTGAAAATTTGACCTATTTTGATTGCCGCCACGATTGCGATTACGATTTCCACCTCCGCCAAATCCGCCTTTGTTACCAAAATTTTTATTTTGATTTTGGCCACCACCACCGCCAGCATTACCAGCACCAGCAACACCACCACCACCGCCGCCATTCTGATTATTTGGACCAAAACGTTGGCGTTTTTCAGCCGGTCCATCAGAGCCATCAATTTGCTTTTGTGGTCCATGTTTCCCCAAATTTTTATTGCCTTGATTATTACCGCGTGCTTGGCGCTGCGGTAGCGGTGTTGGATTGCCTGCATTATCCATTTTTACAGAGTTTTCCATAATATATACTTAAAGAAAATATTTCTCAACAATTACACAACTCGTCCAGTCCCGTCGACAAACTGAAACGTAATAGAAAAAACTATACTGAAAATGAAAACGAAACAGTTCTATACCTATTAGTGATGTTCATAAATCGATTCGATGTTACGATGTATCGATAAAAAAAATATTCACGTGAGGAAATCATTGTTGCCAACTGTTGTCAAGTGCATACGTTGGTAATATTTATTTAATTTTGTATGCAAAATGTAAATGTTACATTGAAACTTTGGCAATTTTACAAACATTTGAACCTATTACTAAAATCTAAATGATATAAATAAGAAATAAGCATATTTTCAGCAACTTCGTAATAAAATGAATCCATCGAAACATGCTAAAAAAAAAAAGGACAAGCATACATAGTATAAACGTTATTTACAAAAATTTAGTATACAATAATTTTGATCGACTTATGTTTCAAGTTTATATACAAATATTACAATTTTAGCATTTCTATGTGTAATATACAGCTGATTTTGAAGTGGTATATCCAGAACTCTCAAGCAGTCTGTATTGGAAGATAGGAAAGGTAATACTTTTCTTTCTTACTTACATATATATTTTAATAACTTACCAATTTCGAACAATTCTTGTTGTACATATTTAAACAATATTGATATTGGTAGTTTTAATACCTTTAATCGAAAAAAGTCCAGAACAGTTAATGTAGCCATGGTAAGCGCTTTTAACTAAAATATTGTCAAAAATTGTAGCACGACAACAATAATTTTAATAACTAAAATGTACAGAAATTTATTTTTATATAATATAATATATGCACTTACAGTTGCAAAGACAACGTAGTAGACCAGAGTTGTTGGAAATAAAAATAATATTGCGGAAAAAAATATTGTTGCAAGATACAGTTGGCGATTCATATAATTATGAGCCTCGATTCTATCTAAAAGGAACAAATTTGTTTTTGTTAATAAATTTGAATATACTTTTGTATATATTTTGTGATAACTTACTTCTTAAAATATTATAACGATTGCCTCGTACCACTTGCCATAATACCGAAAGTCCCTTAACTTCCACATTGATTAATCTGCAACAGGTAAATTTTATTTCAAATGTTTACTCTATTAAGTATGGTATATGTATTTATTGTGTTTTCTTCTCTCCTATATAAGGAACTATACTCTTACACTTTAGTATAGACGTAAAAACAATGGGCATGTAGGCCAACAATTGATATTAAATCCGCAAGCAATGCTATTTGATAGGTAAGTCCTAAGCACCCAAATGCTCCAATAACCAGAAAGATTTGTCGTACAATGGGTTCAATTAAATCTGCAAATGTATAAGTATTATTTTTAATTGATTGAAACTTCCCAAGATTCTATACCCCTGCAGATATTATATTAAAAAAGTATAGGCTTTTTGAGAAAATTGTTAGTTTAATATTCTGTAGAAACAAAATAAATAATACACATGTGCATTTAATTACACATGTTAATTAAGGTCAGATAATTCTGCCGACATTATTTGGGTTATAAAGATTCCTCTCTCTATAGAGAAGAGGGTTTGTTTTTCAAATTTATAATAATTTCTGCAAGAATATAAAAACGCAATTTATAGATTATACATACTAATAATGTATGTACAACATATTTCGTCATACCCAAAAATGTCGACCACAATTCTATGTGATACTTAAAGCAATCAAGGAAGAAATTATTTAGATGAATGTTTAGCTTCAAGCCAATTGGACTACCTTCTAATACATTTAATAGACTATATAACCGGCTTATCACAATCTGCAATAAATATATTTTGGTTAAGTTACATCGATTGTTTACAAAAAAACAAGAAATAAAAATGTTCGGCTTACATGGGATATGTGAATAAGGAAATCGCCGGGATGAGAAACAAATGTAAACAATATTAGCAGCAATAAAATGCCCAATGCTCGATCTATAACAATGTTCGACCGCCTAGAACTATAATTATATGTTTGTTAAATTATTATATTCATTGTTTGCTCTTGTTGTTGTTTAAATATTAACTCACCCATTCGCATAGATGGCCTGCCATTCTCTATAATGCTTATATGTTACAGTATGCGTTAATGCACCATTTACAATGCTATTTCCGACAAAATATTTAAATAATATAATTGGAATATTCGCAGTTTCACTCGCATAAAACCAAAAATTATTCACTTTCTGCAAAGGATCTGGATGTGGTTCTGGCTGAACTAGCTGTGCTAGCATATAGAAATCGCATCCATCGTTATTTTGATGCTGTATTGTTTTAGGGTTAACAAGTAAATTGCGTACTGTATGCTTATCATATAGTATTAATTTAATCTGTCTTAGATTTTCCGGCGTAATTCCAGTGAACATAAGCGCAATACACGGAGACTCATTAGTATAGGTGAAACATAGTATCATATCATGCGAACGGCAATAATTGCTATCTGCATAGGATTCACTGCCAATAATTGAACCTAATAAGCGCATCGGGTTTCTTGTCTCCAAAACTGAGTCGGATTTATTATTACAGATATCAGCTTCCACAACATAATACACAACAACATTATCTTCACTAATATGTAATTGCCCGTATAAATTACACGGTCGCTTCAAATAAAAGTAATTTGTGGGTAAAAATATTTTAATGCTCATAATTAACAATGCCGGAATAAATTAAGTTCATACTGATTAAAAAACAAAACACCAAATATGTTTATTAATTTTGTTTGGTTTATTTAATATATCGAGTGTTGCCAATCAATTTATCGGTATCGATTATGATCAATAAAAATGGCTGCAACCATGTTTATATGTTTGTGTTTCATTTTACTGTTCCATGACTTTTCACATGTTCTGTTTTACGGCGTTTCGCGGATATTTATTGACATACACATTTGCAGTTTAGGGGTATACATATTTGTTCGGCTTTTATTGTATAGTTTCAAATAAAAATTTTCATTTACGCATAAAGATATTTAAATAAATCATCAAGTAATGGGATATGATGGTGAGTTTTTTTTATTTCTAGTGACTGTGTTCTTAATGTGTGTGCTTAAGTATATATTTCCACTATTGTAAGGGTGCACATAACTTCGTGCCTTGGTTAATTTACATACAGTCATGCATGTGAATATGTACACATATATACGCATATACGTGTATGTATGTATATGTACGTGTATGCATGGTTGTAATATTGTACATAAGTAGAATAAACGTTTGCAAGTGTTTTAAATGTTTGTAAATTTAGTTTGCATTTGTGAATGACTATAATACTATTTAGCAAACGATTAATAAACTGTATTAATTGATTTATACTTTTTTTTGCTTTCATGTGTAGATATACCGGCAGACATATTGTGTTTGGCATGCACACATACATATGTATAAATGTATGTTCTTCATGCATACACACCAGAGATCTGCAGTGAGTGGCTTATGAATCCACTCAAATATTCAAGAATCCATTTATGCTCAAAAGAAAAAAAAACAAAAAATTAAATTCTAAAAATTAACTAGATGAATACCACATATGCATTGCGACGCCTAGGCTCATAACTCATATGATTTTTTAGGAGTCATACAAGCCAAGTACGTTTCAACTGAACAACTCGTGAATCACACGAAGGATCACAAGTGGATCATGAGACTACTCCGGCCGGCGCATATATTTTTAAAAGGAATTTTGCTTTGTATATTGATTGATAAATGCAAATAGTAAATGGTATTGCAAGCTCGTTTTACTTACTTGATTTCAGATCTCTGGTATACATATTTTAGGGATGTTTGTTCGATAGTTTATTTTATTATCTTTTTCTCATAATTGTAAAGGTGATATTGCATATTCTTATATCTCAATGCATGGCAAATAACTTCGTATATGTGTACAAAAATGTATATACATATGTATGTATGTACAGTAGTGGTCAATCTAATAGTGCGAGGAATGAATTTTGAAATGGAAATGGTATATATCCTTTAATTTGGATGCTCTAACGGTACGCAGATCTGAAGCATGTATTTAAAGCCGTGCAATGTCCACTCAACCGAAAAATTGTGATCGGACATTTAGCAGGCTATAACCAAGCCATAATTCCCATCTATGGGCCATCGTCAAAAGCTCCTGTGGCTCAAATCATTTGTGGAGAAGTCAAAACCATATTAAATCTTTGATTCGACGTTATAAGAGCGTAATTGAAAATAAATCTAATGTTAAATTGCCGTAACTATTTATTTGTTTATTTATTAATAGTCGGTTTGTCATAACTATATTTAAAAAAGAATATAAGGCAAAAACCTAAAATGTCCATCTTTGGGAGGTTGTATATATTAATCATAACTATTATTTTGCCAGGAGATTTATCTGTAAAAAAAAATTATTTTCAAATTTTAAGGTAATGTTAATTTAACAATTATTAACGCTATTTTAAAATTAACAAAGTGTTTTTCTTTACAATATTAGCTTTGCTTATTATTATTATTTTTATTATATACACCTGAAATCGCCCAGTTTTTGAATTTATTCAAGTGTTTACGAATCAAGTGTGTTAGAAATCAGGACCAAGCTCACAACAAAAATAAATTCTTAACACACGCACATTTACTTGATATTAAGTATAAAAAAACTCTATGAGTGCAAGTATTATTGGTTTTCTTAGTAAAATTCATTTCGGCAGAAAGGAAATGTTTGTGTGTGTGTGTTTTGAGATTTCTTCTTCGGACATTTGAGTGATTTTATAGTTGAGTGAGTGAGTGGATTTATAACTTGGGCACACATTGCAAATATGTTATACAAATGTATGTATGTATGTACATACATGTATTCAAAACATAATTGTTAATGTTTTTTTATATTAAACATGCGTGAATAGTACCTTCCACATTAATTTAATCGTTACACGCAAAAAAACATTACTTTTTGCTGCTTTACATTGTATGTATGTATGTATGTATGTATGTGTGTATATGTGTGAGTGTATATGCATTTGCATACATATGTATGTACATGCTACACATCTGCATGGATACATCCAAAAGGGCAAAAGAATCACTCGTGCTAAAACGAATTCTGGTTTATGCCTGCACTCAATAATGGATGTGAGTTGAGTGCTGTAGCATTGCCCGTATTGGGCAGTAATAATGAGATCTTAAAAATTTGAATGCCTTTTTAGTTGTCAGTATACTCACTGCACTCACTGAACTAAGTGGTCAACTGTATTCCGTCGCAATACATTGCTTGCTTCAAAAATGTATGTATGTATGCATATATGTATGTATATGAATATATATATGAATATATATGACACACAGCTTGTCAGAACAGAGAAAAAAGTATACTAACAAACGCAAAGAGTGCAACTCGAGTGCAGATCTCCTCTCATTCACTCTCAATGAGTAGTAGTGAGTAGTTGTGCTCTCTTTGTGGGTTCATGATCATGATTTGCACTTATAAGAATTAACTTAACACATATGTATGTCTGCATGCATGTAAGTATTAATGCCATTTATTTGTTTTTGTTTATTCGCAAATAGATCGTGATCGTGACCGTGACAGAAGGCGCCATCGTTCCCGTTCTCGTGATCGTCATCGGGAGCGTTCAAGGGATCGTCGTCATCATCGGAATTCGCGTCGCAAACCGTCATTGTATTGGGATGTGCCACCGCCCGGTTTTGAGCATATTACGCCAATGCAATACAAAGCAATGCAGGCGTCGGGCCAAATCCCGGCCAGCGTGGTACCAGATACGCCGCAAACAGCGGTGCCCGTTGTGGGCTCAACCATAACGCGTCAGGCACGTCGTCTATATGTCGGAAACATTCCGTTCGGTGTTACCGAGGAGGAAATGATGGAATTTTTTAATCAACAAATGCATTTAGTTGGTTTAGCACAAGCCGCTGGCAGCCCCGTATTGGCATGCCAAATAAATTTGGACAAAAATTTTGCTTTTCTTGAGTTTAGATCGATAGATGAGACCACACAGGCAATGGCTTTTGATGGTATCAATTTAAAAGGACAAGACCTTAAAATAAGGCGACCGCACGATTATCAACCAATGCCGGGTATTACGGATACGCCTGCAGTTAAGCCGGCTGTTGGTAAGTATCACCAATTGAAGATTTTATTTGTTAATCAGCTTATAATAATTAAAATAAATTTTTGAACGTTTCACAATATGGACTCTCTAAAAGTTTCGAGCGGAGTTATCTCAACGGTGGTGCCAGATTCACCACATAAAATATTTATTGGCGGTCTGCCCAATTATCTAAATGATGAGCAGGTAACATTCGTATTCTTCTTCTTATCTGTTCATATACTCATACATTTGATTTAACAAATATATACATTATTGTTCATTTTCAGGTGAAAGAATTATTGCTATCATTCGGTAAACTAAGAGCGTTTAATCTAGTGAAAGATGCAGCAACTGGTTTGAGTAAAGGATATGCATTTTGTGAATACGTTGACTTAAGCATTACCGATCAGGTATGTTTGCATTCTAGTCATTTTACATATTTCACAATTTTATATTTGTTTATAAACCTTTGTTTTTGATTACAGTCCATTGCTGGCTTGAACGGTATGCAGTTGGGCGATAAGAAGCTAATCGTACAGCGGGCCAGTGTTGGTGCGAAAAATGCTCAGAATTCTGCAAATACTAGCCAATCGGTAATGTTGCAAGTACCGGGCTTGTCGACAGTTGTAACATCTGGTCCACCCACTGAGGTGTTATGTTTATTGAACATGGTAACGCCTGATGAGCTGCGCGATGAGGAGGAGTACGAGGATATATTGGAAGATATTAAAGAGGAATGTACCAAATATGGTGTCGTACGCAGCGTTGAAATACCACGGCCCATCGAAGGTGTGGAAGTTCCTGGTTGCGGCAAAGTTTTTGTCGAATTTAACTCTGTGCTCGATTGTCAAAAAGCGCAACAGGCGTTAACTGGACGTAAGTTCAGCGATCGTGTTGTTGTCACATCATATTTTGATCCCGATAAATATCATAGACGTGAGTTTTAGATAAAAAATAAAAGAAAACAAACTAAAAAAAAACACAACAAAGAAAAACAAGTTATTTGCAAGAAAAATTTTACGTATTTCGTTCACAATCAATCAAGAAATTATGAAAAACACTTAAATTTATAACATTACAAATTATATAATAAAAGAAAATATTAAATTTATGCTATGTATAATCAAATAGTTTTGTTCTTTATTTGCATTTTCTTTACTAGAATTTCAGTAAAATTTTTAAGACCAAATTAAAAGTCAACTGTAAATTGGATTATCACTAACGCCGTGTAAACATTTATTTGGCATTAATTAAATATAAAATATAAATATATAATATATATTTCTTTTAAATGTATATCTACACAATGGGGATGAAACATTATTACAGCATTAATACACAATATTTTAAAAATGTATGCATATAAATATACATACATATGTATATGTATGTATGTATGTATGTATATATTTATATAAAAAAGAATATACTATATGTTTGTATACGAGATTAACATAAAAGAATAATGCTTACAATTAGTAAAATGCGAAAACATTATTAAGCTGATTTTTGTTTATAAACTTGATCAATAAATGATTTGTGTAAAAAATTTCAATAATGGAATATATTGTACATAAAAATCTATATATAGTATGTATGTATATACATACATATATTTTTCTTCAAATGCAACAAAACATTTTACATATGGTACGAACACATTGCATACATATGTACATACATTGCCACATGCCACATATGGAAGACAATAACGGGGCAAACACATTCAATTTCGAATCGAAGACAATTTGATTTTAGCCTTGAGTTTTCGATTTAAGCCCATCCTAATCTGATCCTGCAGTTCATTACGTTTACGGTGTTATGAATTTTGAAAGGTGTTGAAATAGTTTTTACTTACTATTATTATGTAATGCATTTGATGCAAGCTTTAACAAACATTTCGACATTTGCTTTAAATTGCATTCAATACCGCATTTTGCCATGAAATTTCATATTTTAGAGTTTTTCATAATTTTATTTAAAACTCGGAAACAGTTTTGAAATCTCATAAAGTTGTATCGTTTCAATATTGATAACAAAAAAGCAATAATTAAGAACTAAAAGATTTATAATATGGAAGAAAATTATTTTATATATCGAATTTTTTTTTCTTGTTTTCAGTTATGATAAAGCTGTTATATATATATATTTAAATGCTGCCAAACATCGATCGCATCGAATAAACTATATAGTAAATTTGTATTATAACTGCTATACTAACGAAATCTCATCAAAATATAGTTTTTGGAAATATTTTAAATGTCAAATTCATTAAATACAATTTGACTACATACTTTAAATGTGCATACAATTATTCATTATGTTAGCATATACAATATATTATATATTTTTAAACTTTTTGCAGATACTTCGTTCCTAGCATTAGGGTTTATGTGGATTAATTTAATGCTTAGCCAAAATATTTTAATATGACAATGACAGCACATTTTAAGATGGAATGCGATAAACAATTTAGACGCTAACTTTATTTGTTTCATAAAATATTTAAAGTGCTTTGTCTTATCGCAAATTTGTTTTAATTAAAAAACAATTGATTCTCTTAAAAATCAAAAATGTGTACACAAATGAAAATCATATTTTCCTATATAATCAGCACAATAACATATTTTCTATTCATATAAGCTCTGTATATATTATTAGGAAATTGGAGCTAACAAAAAAAAAAAAAAAAAAATAATATTATAGCTAACATATTTAAAATTTGCACAAAAAAAAATAAGTATAACTTTTGGATAAAGGCAATATGATGGATCTTTAGGATAGATTGATGAAAAGTTATAAAGTTGATGCAATTAATTATAAAAAAATAAATACATGTATGTACATATTACTTAGTAGTTATGACCTGGTGATGATGATATAATGTACATATGTATGTATGTACATACATACATCTGAATGATTGCATTTTTCAGTGCGTTTAAATTGTACAATATGTAAAAAAAATACATACATACATACTCGTACAATTAAACTATGTGGATGCTCTATTTGTTATGTCTATGTTGACTAAAAGGGAAGATAATTCCAGTTCTTCGCTAAATTTATTGCGCAGTATGATGCTGCGATAGCCTGATCGTATACAGATTAATGGATAACATGCCTGGGCAATAAAATGCGTTTCGGCAAACATATCCTCATCCTGTACCTCGAAGCGCAACAGCGCAAATTGCGGATTATGGACTGTAAACTCAAAGGATTCATTCCAAATGGGATTAAAACCATTCTCATTAACTTTGGTACGATATTTAATGCCGCTATCAAAGCAGGCACCAACAACTTCAACAACAATTTGCGGATTATTTGATTTGCCACCGCGAAACAAATGGCGTGCCGCGACAATACGCATATTAATCTTAATTTCATTAAGACCATCGGATAATGGATTGTTTGGATTAAAGTTTTCATTCTTCATAAACGCTGGCTTCAGTATATAGCCACTCCGGCCATTGTTACGGAATTTCGATTGATTTAGCTGCATGGCCTTGTCGCCTGTCTGATAATTTAATGCAATCATTTGAGAGCCAATGTTCCAAAATGGAACCGGATTAAAATTGGATGAATCTAGACGTTGACCCTTTGGATAAACTCGACTAATTTGATTACGATGATATGACAAAAATAGAGGCATATTTTGGTGTATGAATTGCTTTTCGGCTTTCGTTTCGGGAAAACTGGACATCTCTTGAAATATCCAAGAGTGATCACGAAACGGTACACTGCGAAAGTATATTATTAAATCGGACATTTCTTTGGCAACACGTGCCGTACGCTCCTTTTTGCGGCGTTCCGTTGCTAATTGACTAGCGATTAATGCGGCATCCTGAATTGACTTAATCCATTCATACGCCGTTTCCTGATTATCAAATCCAATAATAAATGGATTTTGCATCGTTGGCGTTTGTATTTGCAATTTAATAATAATGCCCGGTTCATTGGATTCAAATAGTGTTGCAACTGCTCCATATATCTCTATTGAATCGGTACGTCCATCGTTGCCCTCCTCATTTACCGAATTGTAATCCTCCGTTGACGAATCAATAATCTGAAATAAAATTATAATTTCAGAATTTTTTGAAATACTTAGACATATATTATTTTGGAATGGGATACCTTGACATAGTTAGCTGGTAAATGGTGTTGTATCATGCCACCATAATCACCTTTCCACCACATGGAATTATTTCTCTGCACATTGGTGATAATAGCATGTTTTGGAAATGATAATTCATCGGGCTTATCAGCTTTATAGCTATAGAGCGCTTTGCATGTAACATATTCCTCCAGATTCGATCCCATATAGTTTGACGCACCAGTGCTATCATTATTACTATGATCATTAAGCATCTGGGTATTCTCAATGAGCGTATGCCGCAGTAGTTCCTGAGAAACGGGATGGATAAGCTTGACATTACGATAAAGCGGATTTCTCATATAATATTGAATTAGCGATACTAATGACTCAAATTGCATTGTATCGATGGCATATAAGCGACCCTCCTGTATGATTCGACAGTGTTTGATTTTGCGATTTATAGTAAATGATATGACAAATGCATTAACGCTCTGCACCGATGGTCGCACCAGAAATGAACCAATTTCTAGCTTAAATAGTCCCTGTTCCGCTTGTTCTTTTGTCGTATTTGGATGGAACCAATCCTGGCTCTCGTGCTTTCGTGGCTGTGGTACTGGCTCCTTAAGGATTATTGAAAACTCAGAGCTTCGTAACATATTTTTGCGATAGTACACAATCAATGAGTACAATGAATCGAACACAAAATTTTCAACAAGATAATACTTGGTAGAGCCATTGTCATGCTTCAGTTTAATGCGACAGTGATTGGGCCGATTACGGCGCCAAAATGATAAGCTATAATCGCCAACAAATGTCGCAGATTCGCGTACTAAGAATGTTCCGTCTCCAAGATGCTTATACGTTTCCAATAATTGATCTGCTTCTTGTCGGCCACCTGTAAAATTAATGTATAAAATTTAAAAATTAATTAATTAATTTTTAAAAAAATGAGAATAAAATTGAAAACTTCCACTTACCCTCTAATTTGCCATGAAACCAATTTTCACCAAAATGCAGTTCATCATTTGCTGATGTATCCTTTTGCTTTTGCTGCATATTGCTATTCAATGTACACGTGGATAAGCCAAAGTCATCGTCCTCAGAATTACCATTTCGACATTCGTTGATTTCCGACGTATAGATTAACTCTTGTTGTGTCAAAACAAACTGATAAAGATTCCATGATTTATCAACGGGATCTTTAAAATATAGCAATCCCTTTTTCAATATTTTTTGCAAATTCTCATTTTCATCCGTTACACCGCCCAACGATGATCGATGATTAAACGATGCAATTGTTCCATTATTGACACCAACTGCTGGTAAATTGGTTGTACTAACATTTTCATCAAAATGCGGCAACTTTTTATGCTTTAAGATTATCTTGCGGCGCAATTGATTGGGCGATGGCAAATGAACTTCATTCCGATCACAGGGCTGTGTGAGAAGCATATCTCCAAAGACCTAAAAACAAGAGCAAACAAATGTATTATCTGTGTCCGGCAGAAATTTCATATGATTGTGAAATTTGCTTATGTTAAATTGAATATGAAGCTTACCTCAATTAGGGCATGTGCCATGTTTCGTTGTTGTTCCAGGGAGCAATTTTGTTCGATGGATAAGATGACCGGGTATTCGGATGTTATAAATGCATGATCCTTAATTGTCTTGATGACGTCCATGAATTTAATTTTTGAAGTCATAGTATGACCGTGAAATATATACGGTAAATTGTCGGGACCATTCCAACAATCCAGCTCGATACAGCGGCAGCCCATCCGTAAGGCGCGAGCATATGCCTCACAGGAAGATTCGCTGGAGAACTGATCACCAGTAAGGTACGTATTATGGGAAGAAGCAATCCAGTAGGCGGACAATGGTTGATTCATGTCCATGAAGACAGTATCGTATTTTGTATCCCATAGATCATTTTGTTTGGAAAAGAGATAATCGACAAATTCGGAAATTGTCAGATATGGTTCTTGTACATCTCGCTCAACATCTTGGACAAAATCACGCATAAAAGCAGATATGCTATCTAGCTCTCCATTATAATCATGTTGTTCGTTTTCCAAAAACCTTTTAAATTCAATAGGTCTAAGAGTTTTCTTATCCTCTGAATAATTGAATTCCGTTCCCGTAAGGATATTGACAAAATTGGCCGGCAGCAAAAGTTTTTGATATAAACGCGAGAAATCATCAAATTTGAGATCATGTTTACGCTTTATATCATCCGTAAAGCAGTCCATGAATTTGCTAGTGCTCATCTTACAGCTGACACTACCCAAAAACGTTTTAAAATCCTTGATTGTTACTTGTTTCGTTCCCTGTTCCGATTTACTTAAATGCGAATTAACATTTTCAAATGAATAATACTCGCGTCGTAGCCAACGATCGATTTGCTGTGGATACGATGCATTAACGGTATCCTTAACCATATACCGTAAGCCGCGTACCCAGTTATCGGCTTCGATTTCAGATAATGCAACTATCGAGAAGCTCTTTAGTTTAAAACTATTCCCATACATAATGACAAAGCATTTACTGCTCTCTGAACGCTGGCAATCATCCGCATGTAAGCGAAACTCTTTAGAATTTTTACCTAAACGAATCTCACGTATTTCCCGCAATTGTATGGCTCCCTCGTAATCGGTGCGCGTATGTGCCGCAACTGTAGACCATAACAGCTGACGGGTTTCCCTGATAAGCATGAGGTGCCTTCGATCGGGGCGTCTTTGTTTTCCATATAGTTTTGTAACTATTGTTCCACGCTCTAGCATACATATTGTTTGCTCCATTTCCCCCAATAATGGGATATTCATTGCACTGAAGCAACTCATTTTAAAATTTTATTTCTATTTCTATATTGTTTTATTTACTACTATTATATCAACAAATAACATGCAAGATAATTTGTTTTTTTTTTACAATGTTTGTTTGTTTTCGTATTATATGTTAAGTATATATTGCCTTTGCCTTTTTATGTATTACACGATTTATATATTGTTTCATTGACGATTTATTCAATTAAACGACACAATGGCGTTAAATTTAACTGTTGATTACAAATTGCACTTGTTGAATGTTAGATTATTTTCTTTGGGATAATAATTGGTTGTACTGTCAAGTTATCGATAACGTTGTAATCGGTGTTTACGGTGTCTACCGCAACGTAACGTTATTTGGAGCAGAGCGCAAATTGGAGCTATGTAAATATTAACATTAAGCTAACTCGTATTTTTAACATAGTACCAATGCTACCAGAAAGAAAAAGCGTTAGTTTTGTCTGTGTGTGTATAATCAAAAAATTATCTTAAAGTAGTGCTTAAAATCTGTATTGTTTGTTTATTTATCATTTGCTAGTTTTTTTTCAAATAGTATAGTCATTTTCTATAAATTGTGTAAATTATTAGAAATTAACTTTAAAATGTTGTTTTCTACTTAGCGGTATAATTGGACTTTCCTCCAAAAATGTGAATAATTTTACAAATATTTGATATTTTTAGCAGTTACTTTATTTTAAAACCATTTAATACTTTTGAAATTAATTTTTAAAAATATTTAAGTTATTTTAGTTAAATTCCGTTAAAATCTGGCAACTCTACTTAACGTAACGTATACAATGCATACGAGTGTTACTTACGTTAACATGCCGTTAACATGAAAGCTACGGTCTGCTGAAAGAAAAGCACGAACAAAGAAAAAACAGAAAGAATGATACAAAAGTGAAAATTCAACAGAATTTTCATTGAAAAACAATTGCTAGAGGAGCGCGCGCGCGGGCATACAAACGTCGGCTAGTAGCAGCGTGGCGTACAAATTATGCTAAAAGGCATCAAAGGCGCTGTTAATTATGCAAAAAACAAATATAACAACGCCAGCGGCAGCAGCAGCATCATCAACAACAAAAACAACAACAGCATCGGCAACGGGGGCAGGTGCAAGAGAAGCAGATAGCGTCGCACCAACGTCGATGGCTACGCCACCTCCAGCTTCAGCTGCACCGAATGCTACGAAAATTAGCGGTGACTCCGGTGGTCCAGCGGTAAGTTTCCATGTTTGTGTGAGTGTGTGTGTGTTTTTCTTTGCGCGCGCGTTCTATGCAGTTGATGTGATTGTGTGCGTGCTTTCTGCATTTTGCATGTTTAATAGGCTAAACATTTTCTTGCTTTTTATAGAAATATATATTTTTTTTGGCACTGGAATTATATAACACAAGAACAGCGCACGCTTATTGTGCTGACCTCCGTCATATCGCTTATATCCAAAACGCTCACGACCCTCCCAGCACTGTCCTTCTAGCTCAAGACTCTTCTTCGCCTGCCGCCGCAAAAACATCCAAATCCTAAGGCAATTGTTATTGCTATTATTATTCCATTAAATTTTTGCTATTATAATTTTCCGCTGCCAGGTTGCTACAGCAATTGTACAAATAACCAACTTGTCTCCGTCTCGGATCCTCCCTATTTCCATTAAACAGTGCTGCGCATGCCGCCCTCTTAACTCCCCTTTCTTTCCCCGCCACCTGATATTTTTGACCTCTTTACGTTACCATTTCACGTGCGTGTTGCGTCTTTTTTGTTTCTCTTTTTATTCTTATGATTTGCACATTATACGTACGTACGTACATACGTGTGTATGTATATTGCAAGTACTTATATTTATACATATATATATGTATGTACATTCACAGAAATACATACATATATGTATTTATATACATTATCATATTTAAACCTATTCCGACTGTAGCATTTGGCTTTATATTATATTGTTTACCATTTCGTTTACAACATACTTATTGGCGGCTTGAGATTCTTCTTCTTTGGTTTAGCTTTCGTATTTCATGCGGAAAATGTCCTTGTATTTTTTTTTTTTTTGTGCTTGTGTGTATGTGAGTGCGACTCAACGCTCATGCGCTCCCATTCCTACCCAATCCTTCCGCTAGTCCTTTCAACAACAACAAAACACAGAAAGTCTATTGGGCGGGGAATTTTAATGCGCGTGGGTGGCTGTAAACGTTTTGGGTTTTGACGCTTCCTGTTTCTCGAGGAGACACAATTTTCTATACTGATTTAATCGGTAGACATTCAATTTTCTGACACCTTGGTAAAATCCCCTCCACCTTATGTCCATCATTTTTGCACTAATTAATTTGGCCGCTGTTGATTACGTCAGGGTCACATCTGATGATTCGCTTTTCACGTTTCTCTCGCAAGGATTACCCATTTCCATGGTCGACTATTTTTGGCATTAATCCCCTTCTTTTTTTTTTTGCCGGAAATGCAAATGTTTTTGGAACGCTCAAGGTTAACTACATAATGCCTTACCATATTTATTTGCATTTAAATTTAAAATGATTAACTTTGAATTGCTGAAATGTAATTATAAGAGTGCATAAATGATATATTATAGTAAGAATAAAAGAATATACACAAATTTTGTAACATAATATTAACCAGAGTGGTACATACATATAACATCATCCAACTATATTTAGCGTGCTATTAATTCTTATTTATTCGTTAATTGTTTATTTATTTCTCATTTTGTTTTGCAAAAATCATTGCTTTGCATTGCATTTCCTGAATTTTAAATTTTATGTGTTTACACAATTCCATTTGTTGCACTATATGTGCATTAATAACACGTTTATTCTACAATTTCATTCTCCAAATGTTGAGATTTTACAATGTAACATACATTTTTCCTTGTTGTTTTCTTAAAACTTAGTTAATTTTCTTAATTATTAAGATTGCTGAAAAGCTTTTTGTGGTTTTTACAGTGTTTAGGGAATCTTTTGGGTTTGTCTTCACAGTTTCCATTCTCATTGCGAGAGTTGTTTGTTGGTCTGCATTTGCGTTGAGGTTTTGTATAATTTAGGTATATTATGTTTATTTACTGCAAACAATTGGACTTTAATGGTTCCCATATTATAAAGATTTCTGCTCCATTTGTTATTGTGTAAAGGCATATAGTGCATAATAGATTCTTCAGTTAGTAAAATTGTGTTTTTTTTTAACTAAGTTTATGAGTAAACTAATTTAATTATACTTTTGTTTTTTATACATATTGTATATACATACATACATATTTATATTTATATTTTTTTAACTTGTGTTTGTTCTTTTTGTTTTATATATATATATATATATGCGTTTATACAAATACTTTTTTCTTTTATTATTTTATTTTAGAGCTTTTTGTTGTTGTGCACCTAACTACCAAAAACAAATCATCATGAACAAGTTTTCCAGGGTTTTAGCGAGGTAAGCGCCAAGAGTTGCCTCCAACTTAAATCGAAACGGTTCAAATTGTGTAAATCTTTAAATATGTATTATATATAAAACTTACAAACTTATATTGTTTGTGTTATGCTCGAAGTTTAACAACATTTTTGATTTCACAGTATGCAGCAGCATTGGAGCAACCACAACAAGAACAGCACGAACAGCAACAGCAGCAGCAACAGCAGGAAACAACGATTAGCTCAAAGCAACAACAGCAATCATTTGCCGTACATTATCTGGCCAGCTTCCATGAGATTTGTGTGGTAACGGCACTCCTGCCGTTGGTAACGCTCTTCACATGCTTTGTGACCGCCTATGTCTTCCAGTATGACGACGTACACGAGACACATTGCCGGGTATGTTCGATATATACGATACATATATATACATACACATGTTTCATCGCTCAATTACAACACAACTGCCATAAGTTAAAAATAAAAGAAAGTAAACGTAATTATCAAACCTCTTGCCACTTATGTTGGACTCGAAAAGTCCTTGCTGAAGTTTAAATTTCGCTATCAGATCTCGTGCTAAGATTAAAGTTTTGTATAGAAATCTGTTTTTTCTTTTGTTGTATTCATGTTATTGAGTTGAACAATTGCAATTTTACATATGAGAATCTAATTTTTTCTATTGTATATACACATTCCATTGAAGATAAATACAAAATTAATGACACAATTTGGTTTTACAGGTCTATAATATTGTACCCTCGATAAGTGCAATTACGGGCGTTAGTCCTCAGCGTTATTTCTGGCGTTTTAGCATCGCGCTGCATATCGGACCGCGCATACCGATTGCCTTCGTCTACAAGAATTATTATCGCGCCCAATTGGCGCGTTTAGCTCCATCGCTGGTGCCAAAGACCAATTGGTTAATAACATTAATCCTGCTGTTCAATTGCATTGAAATTGCGGCACTTGGCGGTGTCACCTATATATCGAATCGCGAAAACTATCGTAAGCTGAACAACATATATACTTACTTACTTACTGTGTGTTTGCTAATAATTAATATGAAATCTTTTATCTTTTATCATATCATCAAATATAATAGCCGTACATGAGAGAATCTTCATAACGTTTATGATATGCTCGTTGTGCTATATGCTAGCCACAATCAAACTGAATGGCATATTGAATGCTCGCCAAACGCTCAATGCGCAGCAGGAAAAATCCATTAAATGGAAGAAAATACTATTTGTTGTCTCCATATTGAGCACCATCGGTCTATTGGTCTTCTTTGCCAAGCATCGTTTCTATTGCCATGATTTGGGTAAGTTTATGTTGGACAACTAGATTTGGGCACGTTAATATTAGTATTTGCTAAGAATTTTGCAATGAAAGAAATTAAAACGTGTCCAGGTTTCGACAACTGCAACTATACCATAATTAAATATACATGTAATTTGTAATGTTTCATAAATAATTATATCTGCTTGCAGCTTTCAGTTGGTTTGCATTCTTCGAGTACTTGATTGCCATTGCCAATATGCTGTTCCATTTTACAATTATTTGGGACTTTCCTTCACAGTATATGATCATAGTGCAAGGACCTCGCGAGAATCTGATGCAGTATTTGGGCGCCAAGCCAAAAATCAACTAAGGGCTTACTATTTCTTTTTCTATACACTTGTTATTGTCTTTTCCTTTTTTTTTAATATTTTTTTTATTATTATTATTAATATTATAATTATTGTCTTTGTTTTGTGATTGATTTTTATGTATTTTATACACAAGCAGATACATAAACACAGACGAACATAGTATAGTATGGAATAGTTTAGAATGTAATGCACCTATATAGTATGCAACTTTAAAATGTACAATTATTGAACTTTTTAAAAACATTTAAAACTAGCGCTTCCATAATCAACAAATTAACAAAAAAAAAAAACAAAAAAAGAAAATACAAAAGCCAATACAATATATTTCAAAAATATATTAAAGATATCTGCGTTGTCCTCGTCAGTTTGTCAATAAATTCAAAGTCGATTAACGATGTACACTACATTTTGTTAAATATCCAAAAGTTCCAAAATTTTACAGAAATTTAAACATAGTAATTACACGTCAAATAGTTTAAATATTATGCGACATTAATGAAGTAAAGATATTTAACTAAATACCATAACTAATTGCGTATAACTTATGCAAATTTGTAAATCTTAAAAAAAGATTATTTTTCTTTGTGATATATATAAATATATATATATTGTTTTTTTTTTTTGTAATATTTTATTAGATGAGCAAAGAACAAAACTACGAAGAAATTGGCTATCAAACACTTCTGAAGTAACACTTGCACCGCATTGATAAATACATAGCGAATATACATAGATATATGTATGTAAATAACTTGGGGATATATTTATTATATAGACTATATACATATAATATACAATATCTTTGAATGATACACGTTTGGCATAATTAGGGTTTCATTTCATAAATTTATTGAAAAGTTTTCGAGCAGCTAATTTTTGAGATATTTAAAATGTACATAGAGAATTTAAGTGAAATGTTTTTTAACAATTAAACTAAATTCTAATTAAAAAAGTAAAATTTTTTATGAAAGATGTAAGCAAGGTTTGGAAATATGAGTTAATTTGATTTAAAAAATTGATCAGTTATTGATTAATAATTAATATGTATATGTATCTCCTTTTTTCTTGAGCCTGTTTGACTAAGAGATATTTATGAACTTTTGAAAGGTTTCCCCTTCATTATAAAATTGTATATATATTTCCAAGTTATGCATATGTATGTTAAGCGTGTATTGTATCTAGCATTGTGTGTATATGTACGTAAAATATATATATAATCGCCAGTTAGGTCAAGTATTTATTAAATCCCTTAACCCCTAAACCTGACCCAGAATTTTGAAACATTTTAAAATATTTTTTTTTAAATATTCTTATATAACATACCGTACCGTACCGTTGCTGTTCTTCAATGATCTCGTGTCAATTGTTTTATTTGCATAAGCATAGGGATTTAAACAAAAACAAGAGAATAATCAAATAAATATCTGAAAACAACTTTGCAACAACAGTATATACAAAAAGGATGCATACGCATCTAGAAATGCGAGGGTATTAACAATTTTAGCAGTACATATCGTTTATACAATACAATTCAATACAATACAAAATCTGGTATATGAAAAACATAAAACCGAAAATAAGTATGTACATACACACATATTATAATATTGTCGGCATGCCGAGGTTTATTATAGCTGCATACATACAAATGTATGTATGCCCTTTGCAGGCAATAATTCAATTCAATTAATACTATTATATATAATTCAATTCTGATCGCATCGCAACCAAAAATATATATTTTAGCTATTCTGTTGGATCCAAATTTAATGTATAAGAAATCATAAAACTTTTAAAAACAATTTCATATTTTACTTTATTACATATACATATACCATATTTAGTCTGACCGATATCGCAAAATAGAAACATTTACTCAAAATAATCATCAATTCAATCAAGTTGACCATGTGGGTGGCTGTGGTTTATGTGCGGCTTCTTTGTTAGTCGATGTATTTATGTATAGTATGTACATACATGCATTCCCTTAATTTGAAATTAGTGATTTCAGCTGGGACAAGCAACATCAACGAACATTATAAAATTAAAAAATATATACACTCACCAGAACAAAAAAATAAAAAAACATGAATAAATTTAATGATAAAAAAATCGAGAAAACTTTTGTATCCATAATATCGTCCTGATTTCATATTTATATATTAATAATTTCATTAAGTTCTCTTTGCCTTAAAAAATAATTACCTTAAATTGAAATCATTTTTTGTTGTTAATAGAAAAACAAAATCAAAACGATTTTATTAATGCAACAATTTGTTTTTGATTAACAAAGTTATGCTCTGGTGAGTGTGCTGTATAATAATTCTATTAATAATTATTATTACTATTATTAAATAAAAAATAATCGGCTGCTGCTGGATTAAATTCATGTAAAAATAATATAATATATAAATATGTAAGTATAAATAAATAAATGAAATTTAATTAATGCACTTGGTAAACCAAACAAAAAACCAAAAAAAAAAAAAAACAAAAACAAACAATCAATCGGTTAAAGGACAGTACAGTAATCAGTACACAATGTGCGTTTGTATGTACATATATGAAATGTTAGTTTGACCCGAGAATCGAAACGATTATCTTTTGGATTTGCAGTTTCGAACAAAAATAATAGTTTACATAAACTACAATAAATAATAAACAATGAAATACGAGTAAAATGGCAATTGTTTAAGCATTTTCACAAGCTTATGTTGTTCTTGTTTACAGTTTTCAATTATTTTATTTTATTGTTTTTAATGTGTATATTTAATTTAATGTTCCCATAAATGTAATAAAAATACCTATGATATTTAGCTAATAAAATGATTAACTATTCAGATAATACATACATATACACATTTTAGTATATTTCATAAGTAATGCCATTTTTTTCGACTTTAGAAATTTAGATGAATAATTGCATTGAAAGTTCAAAATTGATAAATTACGTAATATTACAATAACTTTGTACTATACACAGGTAATAAAAAATGTTTTACTCAATTTGAAAGAGGTCAAAGTTGATGTAGGCATTCAGAAAAAAAAACAAAAACAAAAACAAAAACAAAACAAAACAACGCGAAACGAAATAAAACAAAACGAAATTAAGTATATTATCTAATCCTATTGCTAAAGTAATGAAAACATTTGTTATTATACGACACAATAATAAATAAATACCTAAAAAGATACAAAGAAACAACACGTAGAGTGTTAAAAACCCCACTAGAAATTACAAAATACAAAAATTTAAAACATATGAGCTCCATTTTAATAAAAAAAAAATTTATATTATATATATACTTATGCGATATATATCGCATTTTTTTCTTATTTATTTAAAACTATTTATTAAAATGTTTTCGATTTGTACTTTTTTTTTTGAGCTGTTTTCTTATCTTTTTGGATAGTATAAAATATTACAATATACTCGTATTTGTTAAATATTTTTTATTATTATATTATATTATATTCAGTGCCTGGCTATCTATCATCAATTTTCTAATTGCTTTTTAAATATGTATGTACATACATATATGTATTTCCATGTGTATACGTATTTATAAGTTTTTTATAATACGAATCGTAATTGCATAATACTCGATATTTTTTAGAACGCATCTTTTTAGGCAAAACGAAACAAAAAAAAGCAAAAACAACGTAAAATAAAAACAAATAAATCATAATACAACAAATAATATGTCAACAAAAATTGTAAAACTGTAGCTTCCTGATTTGAATAAAGATTAACAAAAAAAAAAAAAAAAATCATTTAATGCTGTTTATTTTATCATTAAAAACTTAAGAATGTTATTTTCCAAATCTATATAAAAATTAAAAAAGCAATGTGGTAAACAAATATAAAGTCCTTTTAAGTTTTTTCCTTCAATCACGGCAATAGTTTATCTTACTCAATTAATCATAATCAAGAAATTTAATTAAGTTAAATAAAAGAATTATGCAATTGTTAGCAACCCGATAGGCCCCGATGTTAAAGACATTAATCCGCGATTAATAATCCACAATAAAACCCACCAAAAAATAAATGAATACAAATTGGAAGCACTTATGAGATTTTTAATTAGAAATATTATATATTGTATGCTATGTGTATATTTTATTAGTTATTTACAATTGATTTATTTATTTAATTTATAATTCGGTACAGTGTTCAATATAAAACATTAAGTTCATACATGTGTATGTGTAAAAATAGGGCAATTTTTAAATATATGTAGAATAAACAAAAGTTTTGTTGAAACCAAACAAAAAAAAAAAAAAGGAAATCGAGCTAAAAATTAAGTATTAATCTAAATAAAAATATTGCAAATTTAGTTCACGATCAATGATGGGGTAAAATATTATTGTTTTACTATAAAAAATATAGTATTTCACCCGAACATGTGCAGTATTATAAATATGCCTGTGTGTATGTATGTACATATATTGAAGAAGCACCTGGCGCAGGTGTATGTATGTATGTATGTATGTATGTGTGTATGTAGCAAATGTGAGCGAAGAGGCTTTGGATTAACAAATGAAATTCAGTAAGAATCACCTAGGGCCATGTATGTATTGGATGGTATATAGATCTATTCATATGTATATATATATATATATTATATAAGCATGTATATATGTAAATGGTGTATATAAATGCATATACGTATATGTATATATGTACATATGTGCCTAAAGCTAATCAGCTAATTGTAGGTTTGCACCAGAGATCTGCAGCGAGTGGCTCAGCTTGTGAATCTACTCAAATGTTAATGAATCAATTGTTGATTGATATGAATCAGGCTAACATATATACATGGACATATGTATTAAATAACATTTTTTTTTTTCTAATGATATAGGCCTTGATGAAATAGCTAATTTAAAAAGTTCTATTCATTTTTATGAAAAAAGTTAATGAATTTAATTTTTTTTTTCGACCCAATGTATTGTATTTCCTAGAGACGTATTTACAATACTTGTGTCTCTTTCGCTCTTTCGCAAATGACTTGTGACTCAATGGGGATTTTGATTAAATAACGAATCAATATGATTTTCTTTTTTTGTTTTCACAGAGTTCAACGCATGAATGGTAGTTACATTCGCTCTCTCTTTGTGAATGGGCTTAGAAGCTCGTTTAACTAATTCATTGCAGATCTCCGGTTTCTACACATATGTGTGTATGTGTGTGTGTGTGTGTGTTTGTTTACATTGTATTTTAATAATAAATATTGTTTATTCTTATTTCAATTGGTGTCAACTGATTGTGTTGTGCGGCATTGCATTAAACGTTGATTCGATACCACTGTATGTTCTCTCCTTTTCAATTGTTGCTGGATTTTTTTTTTTTAATTTTTTTGTTTGTTTGTTTGTATAGTAACTGCCTCAATTAATCAGGCAAATCAATGCTAAGGAATGGCACCACCGGTTTCATAATATCATTTTTAGATGATTTTTTATTCTTTTTATCATGTTTGCTAAACTCATGCATCGCCTCTGCAACAGCCATGTTACTCGTTGATGATGATGATGTATCCAGCGGTACCGATTGGCCAGCATTACTTTGTGTTTCCGCATGATAGCTGATATTACCATATTCTTGTAGAAATGGCATGGCCGATAAAAGAAATTGGCTAAACGATTTACGTATGCCAAACCACCACATATTGCCACCTTTGGCCGTAAAGCTAAGGATTATCAATGCGAATATGGAGACAAGCAGCGGCGCAAATACCACAATAAATGGAAATTCAATTTCGTTATCCAGTTTATCGCAGATTACCACCTTGGTATTGGTGAAATACAAAAAATAATTGGCACAAGGTTAGATTGGATAACGTTGAGATTGTTGGGTTCACTTACCTGAAAGCACAGCAACGGGAGCACAGTACAAATATTTCCAACGGCTGAGTTAAGGGCGGCCTTTTTTTGTTGCAATGAGACTTCTGGTGTTCGCATCATAATGCCACAGAATATGATGTTGTATAGGACACTGACCAAGCTTAAGCATATCACAATCCACATGGGCACAAAGACCACATCCCAATTCCAATTAACAAACTTGTCTAGCTTAAGGGGCAGCGATACAAACTGCAGCGCATTAACAGCCAGAAACAGCTCCAGCTCAAAGGAGCGATCGTGCTTAACGGCCCACACACATGCCCCAACACTGACCACAGATCCAAATATGAGTGGTATAAAGACCAGCACCCATAGATGACGATCCGAGGTTAGCTTATCGCAGGCCAGCAGCTCAAACAGCAGTAATATAAGATGCAATGACAATGAGATGAGCATCGCCTTAAATTGTGTATATGAATCCCCTTCGAGGCGATAATGTGGATAGCGGCACCATATGATGGCACCTACTATGGCGCCCAATATAGCCGTGCATTTCCATATCCATAAAGGCGTAAAAATAGCCCAATACGGCCAATCTATAATTAGTGATCGTTGTGTAAATAAAATATGGATGTAAAATTATCTTCGGTTCTCCGAAGAATGCTCGTACTATATTGTATTTAAATTTGTATACACCTGCGTTTTTGTTTATAAGCATTATGAAACGTAGATATCTGATCTATAATATAATAAATCTTGTTAACTGGTATTACTTAACAGAAATTAATTAGATTTATTAAGCTACTTTTCCGAATCTTAAATATATTCCAACAGTGCCAAGTTGAATCAAAATAAGTACAACTTAATCTTAACTCTGATCAAATATACTATATATTTTGTATTATATGCACATACACATACATTCAAATAACATAAGCCATAACAAAGTATGCACATTATACAATATGTGTACATACACACATACATACATACACACATATGTAATTATTGCAAGGGTATACAAATGATACAATGAAACTTTATAAACATTTTCAAACATACCTATATAACCATCCATACGTAATGCAAATAGCGTTACGAATGTAAAAAGAGTGCAATGCACTATGAATTTACTGTAATTAAGATTTAATTTAATTTAATTTAATCATATGTAGTGCAACGAGTCCGGATTAGAAGAACAAAGGGAGATGTCATTGCACTGCTTACCATGGATTAAAGTCACGAAATAATGATTCTAGATTCATGTTCCCTTAGGGCCCCCAGCTTACAGCTGGTTATGCCGACTTCTCTTGAGCTTTTCTTTTTCTCTCCTTTTCTTTTTTGAATAATCCAAGATCCTGGTATAAATCAGCGCCACTAGTTGCACATAATTGATATAATTATTATTATTGTCGTGGCCCCCTTGCAGCTAGCCGTCGCAAGTGCTCACACGCTGGCACTCCAAACGGGTGAGGGTGAGGTGTGTGTCGCAAGCAACTTTTTATTTAATTTAGTTAGCTACTTGTTATTGTTTTATTTACACATTGTTAGAAAAAAGAGAAGCATACTATTTTCCCTTTTTTTTTTGTGTGTGTTTATCTATCAGTAATACAATCGGTTACCGATTGGTCATTTTTACTGACTATCGATATAACAACTGTCAATAGTGATGTGAGTTGTTATCACAAACAGTGCTGCCAATTTAGCTATTTTTCAATACCTTTAGCCGTTATATAAAATTTAAGTATTTTGCTGATCACCAAAAAGTTTTCAAGTCGCATGTAGATATATATATTTTTTTGTATATATAACAAAAAAAAAAAAATAAAAATAAATGATGTTGAACAATTAGTTTTACATTATTATTTTAACATTTATTTTGCTAATTCGATATTTAACTTTTTTGCGGCGCACCGAACACACGGCACATCTTTAGTTGGAGCTCATGTCAGCTGAAGACATAAACGAAAGCGATTGCTGCGGCAATGGATGCACTAACTGCATCCTTGACAATAAACCGAAACCAAGCCAGCGTGCCCTGCTGGCGGGCAAATGTAATGTTATCCTAAACTATGCCAGATTCCGGCTGCTCGACAATGCGGCACATAAACATGATGAACAGTTGCGGCTGTTACACTTTGGTTACGTTGCGGAGTCGCAGGCTGAAGATGAGAACGGCATATTGGACATCCCGCCAGGACATCATGTAATGCTACGCATTGAACTGCCCGGAGCTGAAATATCTTTACTACGACCATACTCACCATATTGGACAGATTTTGTATGCAAACAGTTCAAAATTCTGGTCAAGTTGCACCCGAATGGACCCATGTCCGGCCACTTGGCTAAATTGCAACCGCAACAGATTCTGCAATTTCGTGGTCCGATTGGCAACTATGTGCACGATCCGTGCAGTGTCAAATGTATATTTATTATAGCTCAGGGTGTCGCCATTGCACCCACATTGCCGCTGGTCACCCAAGTGCTGGACAATGAAGATGACATGAGCCGCATTGTTCATTTGATATGTGCACAGAATTTGGAGCGTGTTTACTTTCGTGATCGCTTGCTTGAGTTTGCACAGTTTTGGAACTACCGCAGTTGCCTCTACCTGGCGCACCAAGAGTGCTGCACTTGCTCCGGCCTCTGTGATGACCTATGTGATCGACTGCGTCTCAGTCTACACTACAAGGAGACCGCTCACACGGGACGCTTGAATGCCAACCGCTTGGCTTCACATCAGGCATCCTGTAATAAGGATCTTACAATTATTGTAATCATAGCTGGCCATTCGAAGTTTCAGCATGTGATGCGGGAGCAGGCACTCAGCGCCTTAACTGTAGATGAAAAAAATATATTTTTGCTATAAGGATACGTGATTTAACCAAGTTTAACGGTTGTTTTTATCCTTAAATACATAATTAATTTATACAATAAATTTTTTATTTTAAGAATTCCTTAAAAACTTTTGGGCCACAATGTATAAACATTTTTTAATTATTTGATTACAGTTTCATCAAAGAGTTAACATTTACAATAATATATGTACATACATATGTATGCATGTATGTATATGTGCAACACAGTTATTGTTAACAATAAATTACAATAAACAATAACTTAGCAATAAACAATTAAATCGAAATCTCATCTAAGTCGGGTTTAAGGTGAAACATTCCAAAAATGACAGAAATTATTAAAAATAGCTTAATTAAATATACTGTATAACACTAAAATGAGAAAATAAAATTGAAATTTTTTTTTAAAATATTGGAAAAATAGAAATAAGTGATTAAAATTGTATTTATTTTTGAGTTTTAGTGAGAGGAGCTTTCCATAAATAAAGAACATAATAATATTATAAATAAATTTATAAATAAATTTAATTTATATTAAGCTTTAATTTTTTAATTGACATTTTATTTATTAATTATTGGAAAATGAGTGATTAAAATTCGAAAAATGCGAAAAAGCGTACATACAAAATGAATTTGGGAATCAATAAAATTGAATAATTAAAATTTTTAGAGAATTGAAATGAATAAATAAATTAGAAAAATGACAAATATAATTTGTTACATATAAATTTCTTACATAAGTGATAAATAATGTTATAAAATATAAGTAGTATGCATGTGAATAATTAAGAATATTATGGTTTATAGGGTATCTGCCAGTTCGTCATCGGCCAAGGAGCATGTCACGCTACGGCTGTCTGAGATAAGAACACAATGGAAAACAGTTGAACAAGCTGTTAGGGCTTGTGCCATGCATTTGCTTATCAACGAAAACTCGATGTGCTTTTTTTATTTTCAATGTTTTCATATTGTTTGCAACTCATTTATTATTGTTATAATGTTGTTCTTTTTTTTTTTGTTGCTAAAAAAAATTCTCGAATTGCTAAAAACATTTTGGCACACTGCAGACCGAGCCCAGCAGTCAGTTACGATCGATCAGTCAGTCGACAAAGTACATACCATATACACACACATACATATACCATACATATTTGAGGGCTGATATACCATATATCATATACCATCTAGCATATACCATATACCACAGTGTGAGGCAAAAGTGAAAGCATGGAACAGAAACGCATGTCGCCAATGTACGCCAATTATGATGATTTGCGGGGCGCAGAGGTGCCGGGTGGCTCCAATCCGAATTCCCATATGATCGCCATTGGGCATGGGCAACAGTCTCTGCCGGAACTGCCACAGCAGGAGCCACCGGAGACACCCCGTGCCACGGGACAGCAATATCGCGGCTTTAAAATATGTAAGAATATATAATATAAAAACATTTTTTTATTTCGTTTTTTTTTTATTAAAAAATTGTGATTAACAAAGCAGATAAGATAAGAGTATTAAAAAAAAATATATATATACATATAATACAAAAACATATTTTTGTTTGTTTTGTATATTTTTTATGTTGTAAATTCATCGATAATAATTAATATAAATATTTAATACATTTAATAAGCAAAGCCAAAAAAGTGAGTGAAACATTTTCAAGATAATATTGCGATTAAAATTCGTTCGAAATTTCTATTTTTTATTACCCTAATTATGTGGAATTTCCAATCGAGTTAAGACAAGTTAACAACAAATGGGTGTGGTCAGCCACATTAAGTGCAAATAACAAAATAAATTTATTAATACTTTTAAATTTGCTAAGAAACAAAAAAGAGATATGATTGATATGAATATTTTCGAAATTTCCCTCTAATTAGGCGATTAAATTTGAA
The DNA here is from genome assembly GCA_037075045.1 of Mulgravea parasiatica. Classification (NCBI taxonomy): domain Eukaryota; kingdom Metazoa; phylum Arthropoda; class Insecta; order Diptera; family Drosophilidae; genus Mulgravea; species Mulgravea parasiatica. The sequence continues at coordinate 58,162 of JBAMCR010000045.1, forward strand.
AACCTCAAATGGATTTCCACGCTAAAGTTACTTCGTGTCTTTTATTAATAATATTATTAATAAATTTATTAATTTATTTGGATTTTGAATTGTCTTGTGATTGATTTCAAACAAAACAAAATGAAAAGTTTATGAAATAAACTTCAACTTAAGAATGAAATTTTACACTTTATTTCTTCTAAAGTTAGTTTAGCTCTTTTATTATTATTATTATAGGGTATGTGTGGTGATTATCAGTTTAAATAATAACAAAAACATATACATATATACATATAGCACATATGTATATACATATTTTTATTTTCAATTATTTTTTCTCTCTAATCCGTTGAATTTCTATTTCAGTTGAAGCTTATTTTAATTATTTCTAGTTAGAGATGTTTCACTGTATGTATGTATGTATGTGTGTATGCATATGTGTATATATATAAATAATCATATATACATTTTCAGCGCTTTATAATTGTTTGATGATAGTTTTTATCTTTATGACTCAGCTCGAAAACAGCTTCAATTGCAAGTTGAAAAACGAAAACACAATAAAAAATGGCTCAGAAATGAGAATTTCACGTATTTACTTTGAGATACCCTGTACTTTAATTCGAAATCAAATGATACACTGTGAGAAATAGTTATTTTCTGTTACGTACAAGTTATTAAAAGATTTAATAAATAAAAATAAAAAATAATTAATTAAAATATTGAATAAAAATAATTTTGAGAGAATTGCAAATAAATATAAATTAAATAAATGTTGAAAGGGAAACAGTTCGTCATATTGTACAGGGTATTTATTATGAAGTAACAACTGATCGACTTGATGAACATGTTGGCATTTTTCAATTTGCAGCCGATGATGAGCCACGCAGCTGCATGGAGTGGGTGGTCACGGCTCTATCGATCCTGTTGTTTATTGTCACCTGCCCCGTGTCGATATTCCTGTGCGTCAAGGTCGTTGCGGAGTATGAGCGTGCGGTTATCTTTCGTCTGGGTCGCCTGAGTGGCGGTCCTCGTGGTCCTGGCATGTTCTTCATATTGCCCTGCATCGATGAGTATCGCAAGGTCGATCTGCGCACGGTCACGTTCAATGTGCCGCAACAGGAGATGCTAACAAAGGATTCGGTGACGGTGACAGTGGATGCCGTTGTCTATTATCGCATCAGTGATCCACTTTTTGCCATCATACGGGTGGAGGAGTATAGCACATCGACCCGCCTACTGGCTGCCACCACATTGCGTAACATTGTCGGCACACGTAATCTCACCGAGCTGCTAACCGAGCGTGAGGTCCTGGCCCATAATATGCAATTAACCTTGGATGATGCCACCGAGCCGTGGGGCGTAATGGTCGAGCGTGTGGAAATGTGAGTATTGGGGGGATTGATTCATTGTTCCATTGATTCACTTTAAATGTTGCAGCAAGGATGTATCCTTGCCGCAATCCATGCAACGTGCCATGGCCGCCGAGGCGGAAGCGGCACGTGATGCACGCGCCAAAGTAATCGCCGCCGAAGGTGAAAGGAAGTCGGCAACAGCGCTAAAGGAAGCCTCCGATGTAATATCCTCCAGTCCATCAGCCTTACAGGTGCGTTGCCAATCCAATCCAATCCAATCCAATCCAATCGAAAGCATCCTTTCAACATAATTTTGTGATTTCTCTTGCAGCTGCGTTATCTGCAGACGCTGAGCAGCATCTCCGCCGAGAAGAACTCCACGATTGTCTTCCCCCTCCCCATGGAGCTGCTCACACCCTATTTGGCCAAGTATATGTCATCGATGCCATTGCCACCGAAACCGGATCACGATACGCTCCAGTATCCGCAGCAGACTATTTTATAAAGTTTAAACAAAATTAAAAATTAATAAAAACAAAAACAAAAACAAAAAAGAAGAAACTATATATACATATACACCGCCATACACTTGAATTGGGACAATAATTTGTATATAGTATTTCGTATATATATATTATATATTGTTCAGATTTGTATTAATTATTATTTGATATTGATATGAGATTATATTGTATGTGAATAATAAAAAAAGTATTATTATGTACTTATTTAACAATTCTTTTTATTTTAAATATTTTAAACATGAAATAATGATTTTTTATAGAAATTTCTTTCTCCCGAAGTTGCCTTCAAGTTGATGTATCCAAATCGGGAAAAGGATATTGATTCCATATTAAATATCAATCCTTGAATAAAGTATGAAATAATGATTTGATGACCAGGTGTTATAATCAAATCAGAAATGCATGAAATCCGATAAGGTCTTAACCTCTCGCGTGTCCGGCACCCGTTGACAGGACGAGGAACCGCTATAAAGAGTCCACGCAGCTGCGATTCAGTTGCAGTTGCAGGCGTCCATACATATGCCACACGTGCATCATGTGGCGCCTATTGGTGTTCGTCTTTGGGTTAATTTCGTTTGTTTCCGCCTTTGAGAATATTGAACATGTAGCCGGAAATTGCGTGAGTCCACGTTTAATCCAACGATATCAACTGAACGAGGAGCTGTATGGGAAGTGTAGCGGGAGTAGGCGCTATAAACGTCGGATAGATGCCACATTCCATGGCAATCCGAAGCCAAGAGCGGATCTCTTGGGCAGTAAATTTCTAAATTTGTACAATTTTGAGCAGACCAACTCCCTGGTGATGCTTGTCAATAAAATCGCAATGGAATATTTGGGCAAGTGTCCTCCGGTCATATATTATGACAATGATGTCGCCAAATCGAAGGGACAAATATTGGAGAACCTATTCCGGGTGAGAAATAATTGATTTGTTGTTGTTGTTATTGTAAATTGAATAAAAAATTTAATTAATTTCCCCATTCCCCCCATTCGTTTAGACCATACCAATAACATTTTATCATGGCGATATCGATGACAATTATGTCCCAACGAATCCCAATTTCAATAGTCATATTGATAGCAATTGCAAGAGCTTCATCCTCTTCCTGTCCGATCCACTGATGGCTGGCAAAATATTGGGTCCACAGACCGATAGTCGTGTGGTTTTGATCTCAACCTCAACCCAATGGAAATTGCGCGATTTTCTTAGCTCCGAACTCTCTTCGAACATTGTCAATCTTCTGGTCATTGGTGAATCCCTGATGGCCAGTCCACAGCGTGTGAGTAAGCCGTGAACTGATCATTTTCATTTTCATTTTCATTTTCAACTTTAACTTTTGCCCCACAGGAACGTCCTTATGTCCTTTACACGCACAAACTGTATGCGGATGGATTGGGCTCCAATACGGGTTTGGTTTTGACCAGTTGGACGCGAGGCGCCTTATCTCGGCCGCACATTAATCTATTTCCGGCCAAATTCCAACATGGCTTTGCCGGACATCGATTTCAGGTATCAGCTGCCAATCAGCCGCCATTCATATTTCGCATTAGGAGTCTCGACTCCTCGGGTTCTGGCCAACTCCGCTGGGATGGCATTGAGTATCGTTTACTGACAATGATTGCCAAATGTTTGAATTTCTCCGTGGATATCAATGAGACCCCGATCAACGCCAACAAACGTAGCATCATCGATAGTATCCAGTTGCAAATTGCACAGGGTGCGGTTGACATCGGCATGTCCGGTATTTATTTAACGGAGGAGCGTATGCGCGACACGGACATGTCTGTGGGTCATTCCCGTGACTGTGCCGCATTTATAACGCTCGCATCGAAGGCTCTACCAAAATATCGCGCCATTATGGGACCATTCCAGTGGCCCGTCTGGCTGGCCCTGATCTGTGTATACCTCGGCGGCATATTTCCCATCGTATTCACGGATCGTCTGACACTGAAGCATCTATTGGGCAATTGGGGCGAGATCGAGAATATGTTCTGGTACGTATTCGGTATGTTCACCAATGCGTTCACATTTACGGGTAAATACTCGTGGAGCAATACGGAGAAGACCTCAACGCGACTCCTGATCGGCGCCTATTGGTTATTTACCATTATTATCACATCCTGTTACACGGGCTCGATTATAGCGTTTGTCACGCTGCCAGCTTTTCCGGATACGGTGGATTCCGTTTTGGATTTGTTGGGTCTATTCTTTCGCGTCTGCACATTGGGTGAATACACAAAAACAAAAACAAAAAAATATACAATTTATTTAAATTTAATTTGTTGATATTCCAGATAATGGTGGTTGGGAAACTTGGTTCCAGAATTCCACACATGAATCCACGGCGAAGCTATATAAGAAAATGGAGTTTGTTGGATCTCTTGAGGAGGGGATTGGCAATGTCACATCCAGTTTCTTTTGGAACTATGCATTTCTGGGCTCCAAGGCGCGCCTTGAATACCTCGTCCAGTCCAACTATTCCAATGAGTAAATATACGTTGATCCTTTGATCTTTTGATTTCTTTTTATTTTGTTTTTCTTTTTCGAAAACAGGAATCTTGCCCGGCGTTCGGCATTGCATTTGAGTGAAGAATGCTTTGCGCTTTTTCAAATTGGTTTCCTGTTCCCACGTAATTCGGTGTATAAGCGCAAGATTGATGCAATGATTATGATTGCCCAGGAGAGCGGCTTGATTATCAAATTGGGACGCGAGGTCAGTTGGGCCATGCAGCGGTCATCCACGGGTCGCCTGTTGCAGGCGAGCAGCACCAGCTCCTTGCGTGAAATTATTCAAGAGGAACGCCAGTTAACCACTGCGGATACGGAGGGCATGTTCCTGCTAATGGGCATCGGTTACTTTATGGGCGCCACGGCACTTATTTCTGAAATTGTTGGCGGCATTACAAACAAATGCCGTCAAATTATTAAAAGGTCACGCCGTTCCGCCTTAAGCAATTGGTCATCCAGGCACAATTCCGCCGTAGAGCGCACCTCGGCCGAACAGGAGGCGCACGATGACCGGAAAGCAGCGCGTCGTCATGCGTCCGAGGAGGCAAATAAACGTTTGGGTTTCGGTATGCGGGAATTTAATTTGACGCGCACCACGCTACGTGAACTCTACAATTACAATCGGCCGGAAGCACAACCGGAAACGAACGTGCAGCCATTACATGTTCACAGCGAAGCGGAAGATTCATTCAATGATTTACCTCAGGAGCTTTTGAAATCTTTGGACGGATTGGATGAATTCATAGCGCATCTGGAGTTGACGGAGGAACAAGGCGGCGAAGCACATGATGATAATGCTGATGTTTTCGGTTCGGAAGTGCAACCGGAATTACATCAGGATAATAACACATTTCCGGATAGTTAATCCATTTCAAATAACTGAGGAAGAGTTAAAAATATTCGTATTTATCAGTTCGTTCCACTACTAATACACACATACTATATATAATAAAATATAGAATTATCGGATTTAAACAATTTATAAAAAAATTTTCGTTTTGCACAAAATCATCAAATTTCAAAAATTATCTTAATAAACTTTTCTTATTCAAAACAATTTTCAATGATTTGTTCAACCGCTTTGATTTACATTTGTTTAAATTAATTATGATGAAACTTTAAATAAAATACATATAAAAAAAGATTTTTATTTTGTAGAATTTTCTTTTGTTTTTTATTTATACAAATGTATATATATATTCGTCCGTTCTGCTTGCTTACACTTTAGGATTATGCATATGTTGCTTCGCAATTTGATTCTTTAAACAAATTACTTTAAAATACAGTTCAATGTCTCTGCACTGTGACAGAGATAGCATAAACAATTAGATTGAGAGAGCAACAATACTCCAATAAGAGATTCCTTATATAATTCGAATGCAAAAAAAGCGCCTAAAATTAATGCTAAACTAATTGAATGTACAAGTTTCATGAGATAGTTAAAGAGAACAATTAAAAAAATGAATACGAATGTGATAATTATAGTGACATAGAAGTTATACGAGATAGAAACATACATATATATATATATATATTATATATATATAAAAGAAATTCATTAGTGCCATTAGACTCCTCTATTTGGCAGATCCTTGACCTTGTATATGCGCACCAGCCAATGTTCTGTGGTGTATGCCTCCTCAAGAACATCAAGCTCAAAGTCCTTATTGCCAATCTCAGCAGCACGCACGCGATCATAGCCCTGCGCCTTGCCGCCTTCCGTGTACATTTGCCCAAAGCGATAATAGCACATTTTATACATAAGGCAATTTAAAAGAGTGGGCGAACCCTCTTTATCCACACGAAATTCACCATTTGCTGCATAGTAGTCCTTCTCTTTGATGTGTGCACCACGATCCGTACTGCCGCCAATGCGTACCATCCACAGGAACTTATTGATATCATCGGACGAATAGCCAGTCAATCCACCAAATATCACTAGGACATAGTCAACGTCCAGTTCACGCATTATTTCATATGCCTTCTCCTCAGATGAGGCCATGGCTTGACCTACACGTGATATGTGCGTATTGTTCCACGTATTATTGTCCACCAATATCGTTCGATTGGCCATTGCTGTTATCTGATATCCATAGTCCCACCAGGACATGATGCGAGCATTCTGTGAATTACAATTAATAACAAATAAAAAGTACAATTAATTTTCATTTTGCATTAATTGCAAAAAAGTTAAAAGTTATAAAATTCGCATATTCAGTAAAATTTGTTGTTGGTACTCATTATGTTTCATACTCTTCCTATCAAGAATATACAAATTGTATTCATCAAATTTATGCGAAACACTTAACAACTTAACTTTATATTAAAAAAACATACACTTACTTCGGGTGTATTCATTTGCAGCCAATAGTAGGCTTCACGGAAATCATCAAAGATGATTCGACCGCCATCATGAGAGCGCGCGCTGAGCACAATGCTTGGTGAAGAGTACGCCTCAGAAGTGACCCACGTGCAATGGAGCGTATAAACGATAAGCATCAATGTAATGATAGCCACAAAGCCAATGGCCACCTCACTCTTAACACCACCGCCCTGTTGTTCGAGTTTTTTATGCTGTCGCTTGCTTTCCGTTGCTGGCTTTGTGGTGCCGGTATCAACGCTTCTGATATATTTGGACAACAGATGTGATATCGCAATGCCGGAGAGAACGCACATAACCGGCGCCAGGACAAGCATTAGGCGTACCATAACGCCCGCAAAGTAAATGCTTGTGACTCCATACAAAATGATAAAGATATTGGAATCCGTTAAACGTGAAAAGCAAAAGTACAGCCCAGCGGGAAACAGAAATACAAGTATCTGAAAAAAGATACATATTAGTTATAAGATCTTGATAGCTTCATAGTACAAAGTGGAGCTGCTTCAGCGATCAAAGTGCTTGTAATCAACAAGTGCTTTAAGGCGCAACTCATTCACATCGGTTTTGGTATCATCATCAAAGCGAAAAAGAAATGTTGCACAAAATGCATTTACCTGCAGATCAAAGTAGAATGATGACCATGATGTGGGCTGATGCTCTGATACGGAGGCAATGATTGGAATGTGATTCTTGGCATATGATGGATCTAGCAGCGAATAGAAGCGTCCAGTCCATGGTGATACTTTCCCTGTTAACGTTAGCAACGTGCCCACAATCAACACCAGGCTGAGCACACTGGAAACAAGTGTCTTGAAGAGCACATCAAAATGCTCCTTGGGCATACGCGAACGCAGGTAATCAACAAATGCGTGTATCTGGCAAAGACCAAAAACACCCAGTGCCTGTGGGAAATAACATAAATAGACAAATACATAAGAAAACAGTTAAAATACATGTAGTACAATATATACAGAGAGCATTGTCTTAATGACGTGAAGTATCAGTTTATTTGAATAGTACTCATTATGTTTCATACTCTTCCTATCAAGAATTACATATGTAATCATCATTTTTGCCAATGTACACCATCTTGACCATCCCAGACTGCGTTCAAAGCAAGACGGTGACGTCATTTAAATATAATAAATCAATATCTTACCAGCATATGCTCGGAACTCTGGATGGGTTGAAAGCCAACAAATGATATCTGCATGGAGAGTATGGTGCCAACACAATAAAGCGTGCTATATGCTATATAAATCCGATGTGAGAAACGTCCAGTGCACATCAATGCCAGCACATGGAGCGGTATCAGATTGATGAGGAACACATAACCACCCCAGGAGGAAACCATATAGAAGTAGGCAAGCGCTGACATTGCCGACCAGAATATAGTTCCCGTTTTAACCGCTTTGATCCATAGATAATACGTGAAAAGCATACAGAATATGGCAATGCCTTCATTATCATAGGAACCGGCCACCGAACGTGATATATAGCCGGGTACAATTGATATTAATGCTGCTGCGACCAAGCCAGCACCAGTGCTCTAAAAAGACAAAAAAAAAAGATATTATAAAAATACAATAAATACAATATATGTACATATCTGTATGTGTTTACGATCAAAAATTGTAGATTCTTCCATATCCTTAAATTTTTTTTTTTCAAATTATTTTAAATCGAAATTTCAATATTAAAATTATTTAATTACAATTATTTGCCATCAAATATTTCAAGATAAAAAAAAATTAAAGGATATTGTTGAATATACTTGCAGACATTTAAAAAACGTGCTTTAATATATAAATGTATATTTTTTCCAATTTTCACAAGTCGTGTAACTTAACCTCAATTATTGTATTTAAATCAATTCTCACGTGTATTTCCTTGGTTAGTGCGTAGGTAACCAGCGTGGTGAGGGACGAAAAGAATGGCGCCAGAAAAACGCAAACATTTCGTATATCAATGGTTATGTTTAGCACCCACATAAGCCTATATAGAGCCGCAGAGGTGACCATCAGTCCAGGATATATTGTGCCGCCAATGATGCGGCCTAGTGGATACCAAGCGCGATCATCAAACCAATTGTGGAACTTGTAAAAACCTTGCTCAGCAAGGAATCGCGTAGTGCGGTAGTTAAAATATGGATCGAACTCATGGATAACACTTTCAAAACGCAGCACAGAGAATAACCGCGTTGCGAATGCTGCAAAATAGTATATTAAAATGAACGAGTTAAGTTGGTTGCATTTCGAATTAAATTATAATAGAATTATCGATATTTTCTAGTTGATAATGAAATTGTTCCAGAAAAAAAGAACTAACTCGCTCGTATTATCAGCTATTTGTAACACTGTTATCTGCTAAATTATTCAAAAATATTTACAAAAGAGCTTAAGTTAATTGTGTTGATTTTTATATATTCAAAAATGCATACATATATTTTTGTTATCTCTAAAATTACTTTTATGACAGTGCCTGTACATTTTTTTATAATACAGCCGACTCACAGAAAAAAGGCTAAATTGGCAGCACAGAGCAGTTATCGGTACCGCATTCCACAATTTCCACATTATCACCACAAGCTATATGCTATAAAAACTAATCGATATTATACAAAAATTTGGACAGCTGTCGTACAAGTTCGATACATGGTAATTATCGACGAACAATACCTTTTTTTACCAAATTAATTCACGCCCACATACGTATAAACATATTTAGAAACTCATTAATGCATGTATGCAAATGTATATATATACGCCCCCACTAGGAAAAACAATATACTCACATAAAACCGCTGCCAAAATAAGTATGCATAATTTGACAAGATGCTCTTGTTTTTCCCATGTTAGGAGACCTTTCGTCCTTATCACGCCACCCACGTTCACATTGCCTGCATCTAACGTCATGTTCACTTTATTTATAAGGATTCGTAGTCAATTGTATTTTTTATGAAGTAATGCCGGTGCAGTAAATGGATTAACGCTGTGTATTCCGGTTGCGTGGATAAAAACTACATACAGTTTGCACACACGGCTTTCAAAGTTAAGCACGCAGATTAAACATATTATATACGAGCTGTATTTTTTTATTTTTGAAAAAATAAACAAATTAAATACACTAAACAAAATTAAATGCGGTCCGGCTTCGTGGCAGCCGAAAAGAGAAGAATCTTTGGATACACGATATACTTGTCATATTATCGATTATTAACGATAATATAATATATCGACTGTTGGTACAATATTTAAATTCTTGTAACAAACTAAAATTCAAAATTTAATTTGAATGAAGTAACCGTTAGCTTACGTTACGATTAGTACATGCTTAACTTTTCGAAAAAGTACCAAATTTTCATATTTATCAAACTTAATTTATGGTAAATCACATATATTGATTCTATTTAGTAATGGGAATTTAATTCCCATTTTCCCAATGTAAGTTCCTATTTTAGATTTATGTTATGTTAATTAATTATCAATATGCTCTGTACTCTTCGTTCGACAACTTTACATAAATGTTTACACGAAGAGATTATTGCTTTGAATGAGTCAATCCCATCTCGTTGGATGTGTCTTGTAATATCATTATCAACACTTCTCCTCTGTCAGAATCAACAGTGATTCATACAGGAGTCTTTGTTCTTTTAATAGCTGAGCCAACACCACATAATGTTAAACTTATAAACATATTTACACAGGGCAAGTGTAAATATGTATTTATAAGACAGACAACGTCAGTTTGGTTTGATTATTTCCGCAATAGTTATATTGCATAAGAAAATGGGCTTGCAAATCGAATTTAAATACATTTTACAAGAAATTCTTTTTAAAAATTGTATACCGTACATCATTTAATCTAATTTTTAATTTTTAATAAAAAAAGGGAGTTATATAAGCATTGATGTTATTAAAACAAAAAAGAAATTGTCTCTTTTATTTGTCTTTAAAAAGTTATACGGGCCAATTGATAATGTTATATAAAAATATATAAAAAATAATAGAATCTGTTTGGGTATGTTAGTATGTATGTACAAATAAAATATTATATGTATGTGTTTTAAATTATTTCCCAACTTATAAATTGGCAAATATATAATTTTTTCTTGTTTTATTTTTAACAAATCATATCATATTAAGAATATAATTCAATTCTCTACATATTTCGAAAGAAGCAGAAATTATGTATATTGCATATTAAATTTATATTAAATATTTGTTATATTATTATATTATTTTATCCATAATTAAACATGTTTTTGCCTTTGTTTTTCATTGTTTCTGAAGTGCTTGGAGTGTCAACGACTCACAGCTGACCGATGTTGGCACAGCAATATTCTGTTTCGATAACAATGTCACAAATGCGATATTATTATCACGCATGGTCATCGGTTATGGTGCTATAAATAAGTATGCTACTCTTTTGCTCTCTTTGCGCATGGCGCCCAAAGTTATATATGCCCAGATGATTATCTCTATCAACGTGTATAACTTTAGAAATTACAACTTTTTAATGATATTAAAAATAAAAAATTAATGTATTATATTCTAAAGCTTATAGTCAATCAATAAATGCCTAACTTTATACTATTTTGTATTAAATTATGCAATAATGTTTAAGTCGAAATTTCTTTCTATTCTTAAATTGCGAAATGCTTTATTATGAAACATTTTATAAAACTGATGTAGATGTGTTATGAAGAGATAAGAATTGGTAATGCTGTAATGTTGGTAAAATGTGAATTTTAATATAAAATTGAGTAAAGTAAATATGTACGCTTCTCATATAAACGTTGTATTAGTGACGTCACAAGCTACTTTAAATATTTCTTGCTCTCCGGTTGCGATGACAAGAGAGATCATTGCAATGCCGACAACGAACCTGCGCAGTGTTTACTTGCTTTTTAAACATTATATTGTGGTCGTCGTTTGGCCGTTGCTGTTGTCGTTGCTCTCGCGCGGACGTCGCCGTTGCCGCTGTTGTCGTCGTCGTCGCTGCTCTGCGAATTATTGTTATTGTTTTTACTTAATTAGAGTTTTTTTTTTTATTTGACAGTTCAAGACACGATTTGTTCTACGATTGCTAGGTAAAATTGATTAATTAAATTTAAAATTAAATAATAATTGAAACAAAAAACACGAACAAGTGCTCTCACGTGTGTGTTTGTATGTATGTGTGTATCTAAGTATGCGTATTTGCATATCTATTTACATTAGTTGGTGTTAGTTGTTGTTGCTTTTTTTTTGTTTTTTTGCAATCACAATTACAACCCAGGGTCTACGTACATACATATGTATTTGTAGTTATATTAATTTAAACATTGCTACACCCGTATTTATTTATTATATTCATATGCATACATACATACAAATTAGTAAAAAGTGTGTCCATAACCTAAGCATAGGGCGGGCAGCAGCCACTGCCGCAATCACCGCCGACGCAGCAGCATTAACAATGCATTTTTGTGATATTTTTAATCCTTTTTTTGTTGTTTTTGTTATTTTTGTGTGTTGAAGCTTAAAGCTATCATAATTATATGCATACATTTTTAAATTGAATCAAAAAAATTAAAATTAAAAAATAAAAATAAAAATTACTAAATCCATCTCAAATATGTATATGTATGTCAAATGTTATGCTGCACAGGGACACCGCCTACAATCGAAGCTGCTGCGACAACAACAACAACAACAAAAAAACTAACTATTGCAGCTGCAGTATCAGCAACGGAGCAGCAACAGCACAGTAGCAGCAGCAGCAGCAGCTGAAGCAGCAGCACTCATAAAAAAAAGTTCAGCAACGTCGCATTGTGGTAAGTAGCGATAATGGGTAGAAACGTGCGGGGGTGGGTAGGCGCATGTACATATATAATAGTTTTCTATACATACATACATAGATATGCATTCATATGCACCATATAGAAATTATGTATATAGATTTACTGCAATCGTTGTACAAAATCAAATTTATATGCACACACACACACACACAAACATTCATATCTACGTACATACATACATGCATCTACATCAACATATATAATAGTATGTGCGTGAAAATGCATTTCGTACTGGAAAAAAAAAATATTTTTTTTCAAGAATGTTGGAAAAATCGAACATGAAACGCATGGCCAAAGCGGGTGGTAGTGTTAGTGTGTTGGTTTTGTCCCTACTGCGGGTGTTGGTGGCAGTTGCATGCACACACTCGCACACAAACACACACACAATTAGAAGTAAAGAGAGAGTATTATTTGATCTATGCCACAGCGAATATCTATATACCCTAATAATTTATCTTATTTTTAATACGTTTACAATACAATAAATAAATAAATTAAATAATAAATTAGTTAACCATTCTCCATATTCTGATCATGATGATATACATACATATGTATTTAATATTTAATTTAAATTTAAAGTAAATTATTATTAACCTTTTCATATACGAATAAATTATAATTTGATTGACTATTTCAAATGCCAATCGGCAAATCATGAAATCATGAAACTTATGATATATTTGGCGAAGTGATCAGTTAAAATTTTTTTTAATATCTGATACCAATGAAAGAGTTATTTTGGAAAACAAAAAAGTATCTGATAGATACACATGTACGCACTCGGATAGAGGCGCTTAACCGCTGTAGGTTACAAATCGGGTGACAAAATATGATTGACCCTCTGCAAAAGGGTATACAAAAAAAAAGTATGTGCTATAATATGTGCCATAGAAGAAGAAGAAGCAGCAAAAGCAAAAGCAACAGCAACTTCACCAACAAATTCAACGCTCTCCGCGTTGCACGCCGCGTATTTCATTCTACACTTTGCCGCTCCTCGCATGTGCCCCACGCGAGCCAATTGCATTTGTTATGCAGGCAATTGTTGTGACGATGTTGTTGTTGCTGTCGCTGCTTATATTGTTGTTGTTGTTATTGTTGTTCTTAGTGTTGTTGTTGTTGTTAATATTATTATTGTTGTTGGTGTGTGTGTGTGCGTGTGTGTGGGTATATGTAGTAATAGAGCAGGGCCAAAATGTGCCGTGAGTGCACTTTAACAACAATTACAGTGAGCTCACACTAGAGTGAACTTATTAAAAAATATTTACTTAATTGATAATAACAATCTACGTATTTAAAAGTCCATTTTATCGATAATGGGTGATATCTTATTGAACATTTGATTTTAACCAAAATCCAAATAAAAATATAGTAATGCTACAAATAGTTTGAGAATTGTTTCATCGTCTCATTGCTAAGCTGTAATTTAATTATTTAAACTCAAATGTATCCAATAGCGCGAGATACATTTGGTTTGTATCTAATAAAACTATTGTAATTGAAATATGAATTACTATCTTTCAGATTGTTTCAATTAGGAGATTGTAAAAGTTTTTTTTGTATATGCATCAATTGTTTTGTCGGATGCATCAATTGTTTATTTCATTATACATACGTATGTACATACATATGTGAATTTGTATCTGGAGTTGCGCAGATATCAATGCAACTGCAACTATTGCAACCCTGCAACATAAATAGAGCTACTGTGTAGGTGTTTCCATTTGCATACCATGTGTACATATGTTACATACATTCAAATGCATCTCATGCAAAAACAAATATGTATACATACTATTTAACTGAATGTGTGTATATGAATTGAAAAACATACATGTGCATGTACATACACAATCATTTATATTACCTTACCTAGACAACAATCTACTAAAGCAAAGACCGGCTTTATTGTTTGGAGCATGTTTCATGCAAATGCATATGCATATACATATGCATACATACATACACTACTTCTACTGATACGCACTACTACTAATGCTTGGATATGCATGACCATTTCGATATTTACATGAAATATTAAGCAAGATTTTCTATCTGAGCTAAACTCGAATTATACTCACAATTATTGGCATTTGATTCAATTAACAAAACATTTATTCAACAAATAAATATGTAAAAGTTAAGTTTGGTTTAATTTAAGATTTCACAATTTTTGTTAATTAAATTTAATGTACAGTTGAATGTTAACTTTTCTAGTTTTCTAGTCTTTATCATTTTGGCTTAAACGAAAAATTGCGTTGCATTTCAGTTTTTCATTTATTGCCGATTAAATGGCTACTCCCTTCAAATTAATAAAAGTTAACATTTTATGGTTAATAACATTTACAGTGTCAGTGTCACAATGGCAGTCGCATTAAAATTCTACTAAAACTACATTTAGCTGTAAAAGGGCATAAATTACGGATCTCTTTGATCAGACATTGCATACAGACAGAACGTGGTTTCTTGTTTTTGTTTTTGTTTTGTTTTCCATTCTCAAAATAAACAAAAATGTTGTCTCTGGTCTCTTTGATGAAGTTTAAAGTATCTTTTATAGTTGCCTTGCTGTCTTGCTGCATTTTGCATACTATTCCATTTTGCTTCAGGCCTAAGATAAAGGAAAATAAACAAAAGCTTTACATTGTATCTACTAGTTGCTATCTTTGTTGCTTTTATTATTAACTATTCGTGAGAAACGGAAATCGTATTACACAAAAGTCTTTGTTTCACTTTCTGTTTGCCGCCAACGGACTAACACAGCGTCTAAATCTTTGCCAAAGGTAAAGATACAACTTGTCCCATACCATGTTCACAATAATTATTATTATTATAATGGAGTATATGAAAAACAAAACCACAACAACAACAACAAAAAAACTCATCAAAAATACAAACAGTTTTTTTTTTTTTTACATATGTACATACTTGTACAATGAATCGTTTACTATATTTTCAAGTTGCTGCTATTGTATTATCTTTTTTTTTCATTAACTTTTTTTTTTTAATTATTTTTCTCTTCGTTTATTTTGGTTTTTTCTTCATCATTTTTGTTCACTTCATCCATCATCAATAAAAGCAACAATCACAATTTCTAATTAGACAATTTTTTAACAAACAATAAACCTTTATAATCAATACGATAATAATAAGTACTATATTATATATTTCAATCAAAATCTGAACTATCAACAGGATCAAAATATTGTGTGACATATTTGTCAAACTTAAACTTTACTTTTGGGAAATTTGTTTGTTTTATTTAAACTAGAATTAAATAATAATTTGTTATTGCGTTATAGAATAATTTTAACGTGTAAATACTTATCTAAATAACACACACCTGATCTTTAAAAATGTATTAGTTATTTTAGGAATTACAAAGTTTTCATTTTGTTAAAGTTGTTTCAATAGTTAATACAAATGTAAAATTTACATTACAAAACTTTTGAGAATTCTTAAGTTTTTTTTTTTATATTTATTTTAAATTGGTTTTTTTGAAGGATCACGAAAATCTACAATTTAAAAAAAATGTTGTTGTTAATATATTTGTTACCGATGGGTGATTTTAAGAATTATTATATTATATTATTTTTTTTAAATATGCGGTAAGTTTCAAAATTCAAATATACTTAATTTGTTATATTATTGCTTTCAGTTGTAATTTTAAAACAATGAAAACTTATAGTTAAACTATCTAGGGGAAGGAGAAGGGGGGGGGGGGGTTTATAACAATTAAATTTATCTTTCTGCGATTATTTTTCACTGTATTTAAAAAATGTTTTTGTTTGTTTTTGTTAATCGCCAATATGGTTTCGAGTTTGAACAGTTATTTATTATAGTTTCTATTATTTATTCATCATTTTATGCATGTAAATTATATAAATATATAAATTATATATAAATCTATGTGTATATATATATATACATATATGTATATGTATCTGGTCGCTTATAAACTCCACCAACGCTTCAAGCTAAAGCTTTTGGTTACCATTGAAGGCGCAACAAAACAAAATGAGAAAAACGATGATTTCATTTCGTTTGGCCATTTTCTTGTTTTCAGTTCACACACACACACACGCACACACACACACACACACACACACACCACGAGTGTTGGTGTGAATGTGTTTCGTGCACACCCCCATGCAGTGCAGACATTGGCGTTCGCGTTGGCGTTGCTTTTTGTCAAGTGTATCAATTTGGCGCTAGGTTCAATCAACCAACAACTAACCAGCAGAAACAGGCTAACAACAATAAGCCAAATGTTGAGTATTTCTCTTGTCTTTGGTGTTATTGGTTTTTTTTTTATTTTTTTTTTATTGTGTTTGTTGTTATAAACCATAATGGTTAGCCACAAGTTTTGCCATCGATTTCTTTGAGTATCAAATAAAAGGTCCAAAAAAGTCCTCAAGATGTCAAGGATGTCAAATTTCCCATTTATAAATTGTGATTTAGAGATCCGTGTAATCTTAATTTGCAATAAAAATAAAAATACATCTTATTTAATATATGTATGTATGTATGTACATATGCGCATACACTAGGCCATATTGTACTAAAATTTTATTATAATTTTGTTAACCATCTGATATAAAAGAATAAATTAAAACCAAAAATATCCAAAAATTATGTTAACCAATGTTCTAATTGGATCTAGCTATCTCATTCTTCGATTGTATCTGTGTCTCTTTCTTTAACTCTTCACCCTTTCACTGGGCATTATTGTGGCTAGGCGCTTTTGTATTACGCATGGACATGTTTAATACCGGAAATATTTATCTGGCTAGTTGGTCAATTTCAGCCAGAATGGCTCCGGTTTCAATATTAACCACTCGTCAACTTCTCTTCTCATTCTCTATATATACATACTATATATATGTAAATATATATATATATATCTTTATGTATGTATTTATACACTTTAATATATATATACAATACAATATGTATGTATGTATGTGGTCACCCTCTTCATTTGGGTCAAAACGCACAACCAGTTTTGTTATGGCCAAACTCGACTTTGTCATTGTCTATCCGTGTTGACCCCCTATTTTAAGGGAGGTTTCTTCGGCCCTTAGACAAGAAATTATTACCAAGTATAATTACTGGGCTGACATATGGCCCATAAGAGACTTGTTGTAATATGTTTTAAGCGAAATTTTTTAAACCCATTCAATTGGGCCAATAATAATTTGCCGCCTTTTTAGAGGCTCTCTCATATACTATATACATATATATGCATATACTATATACATTGTGTTGAGATTGAAGAGAATTTATGGAAACCAGTTTAGCATTGAAGTGACGTAATACCATCATCATCATCACATCACATCGCATCACATCGCATCACATCGCATTAAACATACAAGAGATACATACGTATATACATACATACTATACAAGAGTTCATGAATGATTTATGGTATAATGGATAAAAATTGGATAGAGCATGAGTAATCTTTTGGAGCCCAAATACTTTTTACTTTTTACCTTTTACCTTGAATTTCAATTGGAAATTCATTTGAAATTGCATTCAAAATCATATGCACATACATATTACTCATATATTTAATAATTCACAGGGCCGAATAAGAGACAAGAAATTATTGTTTAACAGAAATAACTAATAGTAAACATAGAATGTATTAATTTATATTTATTTATACATATGTAGTTTTTTTGAATTTGCACGTTGTGTTTTTAGAAGTGATGCGATTCTACAATATTATTTATTATTATAAAAAGAAATGTTTGTTTATTTTACGTTTTCATCTGGAATTCTTGTATTTTTCATATCATAATGTTTATAAAATACAACTATTTTCTAGTTGACTCGATGTTTGTATATTTAATATTTATACTAATTTTTTTTAAAATAAGAAGAGATGTCGCTGGTTATTTATTGATTAAACGGCAAAACAACAAACGATCGTTTGTTTACCTTTCGAAGCTAACTTTGTTTCGTGTTTATTAAATAAATAAAATAATATTAGCTTCACTTGAGATATTACAAATTTAGAATATTTTTTATAAAAGCGTTTAGTTAATATTGCAAAAAATCTTAATTAATGTTTAGCAGCAAATCAATTGCCAAATTTTGCTTCTTTTTTTGTGGCACGATTCATTTTTATGAATTTAAAAAATTAATAACTTACTTTTAAAATGGTATTACTTAAATTTAACATTAAATAACTCAATTTGTTTTGATACTGAATGTTTTAATTATTTTTCGTTAAGTACTTGTAAATATTATTGTTTTCTTTTTTAAATTTACTATATTATATTATTATATTTATGTTATAACTATTCTATCAGAGAAAAATTCAGAAAACTTTCATATATAAATATTGGCTATTTAGTTGGCATATCCAAGTATATTTCCGCTCAACCACGAATAGGAATAAAAATTAAATAAATATAAAAAAAATAAAAACAAATAGACAAATTACGTATTGGTTGTTTTTCGGTTAGAACAGATTTTCGTGGCACCCTCAATAACAGTTAGTACATATAAAAAAATGCCGCCCATATATCTTATTTATTTTGTTTTTTTTTATTTTTATTTTTTTTGAAAAAGAGAAAGTTTAAAATATTTGCAAAGTTGTTTTGTAAAGGGCCTTGTGATTTTCTATTTTTGTTTTTTTTTTGTAAATAATAATTACTGAATAAGCCAATTAGCAATAAATTAGTGACAAAAACAATTAAATTTATTGGCTTGTCATTTATTTATAAAAACTAAATTTCTCTCTACATTTATGACCTTTTGCGTTAAGATGATAAAAAATCGGATTATTATTATTGAAAACTGAATTTTCATTTGAAAATGCTCCAATAAAAATATTCTGCAATATTTTTAAATTTGATTAATTAATAATTTGGTTTACCATCATATCGCCCTTGGAGTTTGCAGTTTTAAATATATTATAGAAAGTAAAAAATAAATACATAAATAATAACATTTTTAAGACTTAAAGTTAAGAATTTGCGATTTTTTCAAAAATAAATATAAAAAAAAGGGAATAATAAATACATACAATATTTGAATTAATAAGAATATTAGTAATATGTACGATGAAATAATTAATTGTGATTAAATGAACATTTTTAGAAATAATTAAACTGAATAACGGTTATACACAGTTTAAAAAAATGATCATTTTTTTAAATCGGATAACGTAATATTATAAATAAATTAATCATAATAATCTCTTAATATTATAGGGTATCTATTAGCGCATACTCTCTACCATTGTAGTTCTAATATTAATTTTGACATAAGACCAGAATTCATCGAGATTTACAATAAATCTACAATTACAATATAGTATATTGTAGGGTTGTCAAAAATATATCAAAATATCAATATATCGATATTTTTTAAATATTAAAAATATTTATATCGTAATATTTTTTTCAGTTAAATATTGATATATCGATATTTTTAAGTGATATTTTTTGATATTTTATATTTATGTATATTTGGTTACACTTTCAATTCCGAATTGGCTTAACGCGCAAAATGACCTCCGCCAAAAGTTTTTTTTTCGACTTCTCTTCGGACAGTCCTGTATGTAGACTGTGCGAAGAAGCTGAAAGTAATAAAAGTTTGTTGGTGCTCACAATAAATAAATCACGTAAAAGAACTTCCGATAAGCCAGAAGAAAAAAAGCGTTCATTATTTCTCCATTTGGCAAATTCTATCTGGGAGACCAATCCTTTAGAATTTTGGTTTTCCCATTCGAGTACAATGCCCCATTTAGCTAGCTTAGCCATGCGCTATTTAATAGGTCTAGAAAGCCCCGTGTCATCAGAAAGGCTAGCCTCGGCTATAAAATGCGTTGTCTGTGATACGCGGAGTAGGATGACAGATCAACACATACTAACGAACGCGTATTTTTGAAGTCATTAAGTGCAGAATGTTGAGAAAGCAACAGTTAAGAATTATTGCCCTTTTTATTCAATGTGAATAAAGTTTTTCTGTTATTTAAAATATTTAAGTTAAAGGTGGCTTCTGAGACTCTACAAAAGCCGCTTTGCAAATAAACTCCATATAAAAAAAACGCAAATTTGTGAGGC